>CAUYLG010043010.1:0-44192 GCA_963573385.1 Cacajao melanocephalus
AAATAAAACACTGGGGCCTTTTGAAGGGTGGAGGTTAGGAGGAGAGAGAGGATCAGGAAAAATAACTAATGGGTACTAGGTTGATACGTGGGTGATGAAATAATCTGTTACAACAAACCTCCATGATGCAAGTTTACCTACATAACAAACCTGCACTTGTACCCCTGAACTTAAAATAAAAGTTAAAAAATATATAAGGAACAGTTAAAAATATGTAAAAAATTAAATTACAGAGAAATTGTCATCATGCTTCTTGCTTTATTTTACTCATGACATATTATAATGTTAATATTTATTTTCATATATTTTCTTTGGTTATTTGTACACATTATTTCATATGTGTTGGCATATGTAGTTTCTCCAAACAAAAATATCAAAAAAAGTGCAATCAGACTTTGAAAGAGTAGTATCAGTGAAGTATATCCATGGGCAGAGATAGGACAATGAAAAATATTAATCAAAAGTAAAAATCATAAAGTTATGAAAAAAATTAGCAAAATGAAAGAAAATGATTTGAGGGTCCTGAATATAAAAGTATGCATTTAAATCATGATATTATAACCTAATTTATATTATATATATAGTTATGATTATATTTATAAAATATGTTTTATATATGTAGTTATTATTAATATTTCTGCAATGTTTTCTAATAGAAACAAATATTGAGATTACATAGCATATATTTTAAAATAGATTTTTTCCTCAGTTACCCTCATTTATTTTATCTTACACTGAGTATACTTTTCAATTATAGCATGGCTTAGTTTGGAATGGATGTCAACAGGAACAATTTACATGAAATCTTTGTTTGAAAAAGTCTCTATAGTTAACTCCTGAGGACATAATCAGGATAACATGACCACATCTTTTGTACAGAATTTTTGTCAAGAAAAATTTAACCCCCTTGCTTCTGCATATTGTTTATTTTCTTCATGTATTTTATAGAATCAAAAAAGTGAGTATAAATATGTGTACTACAATTGTTATTTGTGGCAATAATAGAACTAAATTAATTCCCACCAATTTATTTTAGATCTACTGCATTTGAGAAAATCATGCCTTTTTTAATTGGTTTTGATGACAGTACCGAAAAGTACCCAGTATCTTTGATGTATTTTTTGGATTTTTTAATTCTAGCTGTAAAACCAGATATAATTATGGTTCAGTCCCTTTTTTCTATGTACTAATAATAGAATCTTGTGCAAATTACTGAAAATTTTTGATTTTATTTTTGTAATCGTTAAAATGAGTATAATGTCAATGTCTTAGAGCTGTTATAAAAATTAAATGAGTGGTTATACTTTCTAAATACCAGTTGCCTCAACCTGACTGTTTACTCTTGTTTATGATGCAGTGTTACAACCCAAAAAGATGAGACTGGCACATTGGAAATAAACGATAGTGGAATATTTTGAGTACTCTACTGTGATTATATAAGTAAATGGGAAAAGTGCAAGGAGAATATTGATATCTTGCTTTTCTTCAGCAGAACTGCATTTAACATAAAGGGGAGTCATTTTATTGAATAATAAAAGTCTGACAATCACTGTGATTGGCTGACAGCCATTACTGCAGTGCAATTCTAAACAGCTTGTTTTTCAAAGTTCTTCCTGAATAACTCTAAGATCCAGACACTGCCCAGCCTGGTTGAAAGGTTCAAAACTCATTTTTAAAGTGAAGTTTTTCATATTTGAATATCATTGTGATATGAATAATGGAAAAGATATGCATTAAAATAATATTTTCTTTTTAAGTGTTTAGAATCTTAAATTTTCAAGTGGAAGAGAAAATGTGGAAAATTTAACAAACTAAGGTTTAAATCCTAGATAAAAATTAATTCAGGAGTTATGGAAGAAAAAGATCACGTGTAAAGAGATCTTACTACTAAAAAAAAAAAAAGTCCAACATATTTTACAGTGAAAGCACAGTATTTGATCTGTATTAACCAGCTTAAAATCCTGTGATTTCTGAACAGAACTGAAGGCTCCCGAAGTTACCAAATCCACTTTGATGTATTCATCGCTCTGTCAGTATTTCTAATCAACAATCCTCCCTGGAAAGTATGTATAATAAGTGGGTGTACTGTTTGCAACCCACCAAAATAAATATTTAATGATATTTTAATGGCTATTTTAAATCTCTTTGATTTAAATTGCTTATTAAAACTTGATTTGGCCAATGAATTCTGAGCACAATGTTTGAGAACCATATTTGCTACTGAAGCTCTGTGTAAGGGATGTGTACTTAATTTTCAGAATGTCGAGGTTAGATCATCACTGATGGAGGCATTTTATCTGAAACGTCAGCATTGGAAACATTGAGATAAAGATCGGGAGCAGGAATCTGTGAACTGCAGAAGTGTGTTAATTGCTCATTCTCAAACATAGAGATGTCAATTAATTCCACACAACCTAGATTCAAAGCAGCACAGGGAAATGGTCCTAATGTGAGTATTATACAAAAATGTAGAAAAATAGATGCGTTCCAGCATCCACAAAGCTGATTCTTCAACAGGCAGTAATAGAAGCCCAACGCATCCAGCGATTGGCTGATGGCATCTTTGTTCAGGCTATCCATGAGCGCCCTAACCCAGACGCTGGGTGGAGAAATCCCTCTCTCACCCTCACCTTCAGAATCCACTGTTCAGCCACCTGGGCTCCCGCGGGGTGCGCGCTGCCTCACTGCTGGTACACGTCTCCCCCTCTCGACCGCCAAGTGCTTGCTCCTCCAGGCGAGCACTCACACAATGGACTCACTTGTTTCCCTTGAACCTCTCCTTTGACTTCCAGCCTCAGCCAACAACTTGAGCAAGAGTCAGGCAGGAGTCTCTGCCATGGAGCACAGACCCTCGGAGCTTTCCAGACCAGCTCAGAAGCACGCGCGCACACTCAGACAAAACAAACAATGCCTGGTCCACGAATGAATAAATTAAAGACACCCACGCCCCCACCCACCGCTCCGAAACCCGCAGAAAGAAACCCAGGGTTTCCTAAATAAGAGGTGGTGGTGTGTCTTTCAAACTGCAAGCATTCCCCCTAGAAGACGGTGAACGAGAGGCTGTGCGTTCAGATGGCAGTAAAGATTGACGGTGGCTTTGCCCGTGACAACGCCCCCAGCATCGCGCGGAGCCAGGTTCCCTGAGAACCGGGAGGGGGAAACGCAGATCTAGGGAGGAGGGAACAGTAGAGGCAAAGACAGCTTGGGAGGGACTGGAAATGGAAAACCGGGGGAAAAATGAATGAGTGAATTTGGGCTCGAATAGTAAAACTTCCACGGAGAAGAGGATGGTATCTCTCCCCAGGTAACTACCTTGAGATGAAAAATACATGAAATACACAAGGAAGTGGCAAGCAACAACTTTGAGGTGAGCAGCAAGTTGTGCACCTCCTCTCAAGGCGCTGGATCAGCACCCCCTGAGCCGTCCCCACCGCACACACTGCCAATCCGAGGCGGCGGCGGCAGCTGCGCGCCTCCGGCCCAACCCCGCTCGGCTCCCCCTCTCGCCGGCGCCCTGCCTGTCTTGCGTGTGCGTGTGCGTGTGCTCAGCCTCAGCGTGAGGGGCACCTGCTCGTCTGGGCTCACAGCGGAGGCAGCCTCGCCGGGAGCTGCCGCTGCCGCTGCTGCCGCTACTGGTGCTGCCGCTCGCAGGCGCCGGGCTCCGTCGCCGCCGCTGCCGCCGCCGCCGCCGCCGCCGCTGCCGCCGCCTCGCCAGCCAGAGCTGGGCTCCGTGGGCTTCCCCCCTCGCAGCCTCGGTCCTTCCCCGCTGCCTGCAAGTCAGCCTGGCTCCAAGTCACGTGTCAGTGCCTGAGGCAGAGACTGCGAGAAAAAAACGCTCTTCATTCCTTCTTCCACCGCCATACTGTATTTTACACTAAATCTCATTTTTATTCCAACATTTTACTCCCGCTCGGTGAGTACCTTCTCAGTGGCATTCTTGTCCTATTCTTTTTTTTTTTGTCCTTTTTTTTGGTTTTTTGTTTTTTTTGTTTTTTTCTTTTTTTTCCACTTCTTTGATTATTGTTTATATTTGGGAAAGCTGAAGGAGCATGGTTTTGAGCCTTTTCCTGAAAACAAGTTTTTCTAGCATGCGATCGTTCTGTAGACAAGGCGCTGTGTCTGGGAGTCCGCGGCAACCGTGCCCGCTGGGAGCGTCTCCCAAGTCCAGCAAAATGTGCAACTGGTTTTATGGAAAAAGCGATGTGAAGTATAGTGCCTATTTTTTTCCTCTGTAAAAATAAAAAGCATGTTTCTAACTCTTTTTTTTGCATACTCTTTTTCTGATAACATTTTTTGTATAGGTGGGATTTTACGGCAGTGTTTACAAGTTTGTGGTCTTGCAATACTGGTGCAAACCACTGAGCAAAGACATTAATTTTATATTTTTGTGCCCTTTTTGGAAGCCGGTGAAAACAAATTCGTTTTTTTCCTCCTGTTTTTGATACCCATTGATAACATGAAACTTTTCTTACAGCTGGTGACTGGGATTATTTTTAAGCAAAATACTTTTTTCTTCCTCTAAATTAACTATGACTTTTGCACATTTGACTTTTTTAAAAAACCGAGATAATTTTATGATAGATATCCTGATATCTATATCTATATTGTCCCTTATTTCTCCCCCTCCCCTCCCCGTAAATCAATTTTCAAATGATGGCAGTGGAAGGTTTTTATGGAAAAAAAAATGAAGTGCGGTTTGGTTTCCTTGTCAACGGAGGATGAAGTGAACAGCTGAGCAGCTCGCAGAGAGCAGGTACTTGGTCCCCTTGGAGGCGTTTCCCGGGTGTGCAATGGCAACACTGGTCCTAGCAAAGAAATGCGTGAGTGTGAGTGTATATGTGTGTGTGTCTGTGTTTGCGCGCGCGCATCTCCGGGCAGTGTCCGAGCCTGAGATGGGGAGAGCTGCGCCGGGAGCCAGGGAGAATCAAAGTCTCTTCCCTGCCTCAGGATCGTTTTCTAGATGTGCGCAAAATACAGTCCCCCCGCATACCCCACTGTGAGCTGCGCCCAGGTCGTCTCCCGACGGGTGGCGTCTGCGCTGCGGGCGGCGCCGGCCGGCGGGCCATGTAAGTTCTCCGAGGGCCACTTGCACAGCAGGAGGGGCGAGGGCCGTGTATGTGGCGCGGGCCGCCTGCTAAAAGGGACCCTCAGAGCACCCGGGAAATGGGGGGAGAAGCGGCAGAGACCGCATCTTCCGGAGGGGCTGGCTCCAGGCCATGCGGGCCAGAGCTCGAGACATTTCCAGAGCCTTGAGGATGGCACAAGCCCCCGCACGCTCAACTCCTGCTCCTCCTCCTCGCAATGAGTAAACGACGCAGTAGGTCTTTCCCAGCCTATTTTGCTTTTCCAAAGGGCTTTGCTTTCTTAGTGGTGCTGTTTTTGGATCTTTCCTTTCCCTGTTGATTTGCGTTGGTTTTAAGTGCCTGCTAGTGTCGTCTTCCAGGGGGATGGGGAAATAGTTTTCTTATATGACGGTCACTTGGGTTTAATGTTGAGGACTAAGCTGTTAGTTTGCATTAATGACCCTACACCTGTAAGGTATAAAAACGCCTTTTGTTTAAATTTTAAGGGGGCAGAGTTTTCCCTCTTTTTAACCACCTGATACCGACTTTAAAGGTTTTCCCCTGAGAACTGTGTACAGGGCAGGAGTGAGGGGTTAGTGACAAAGGTGATGATTTCGTGTGTTGGTAGCACTGAAGTCCTCAGTGTTGAATGTAGTTTATGATATTTTATGATTATTCTGTTACGTATTTTCAGAATAATTTAGCATTACTTCTCAGGGATGTACTAGTGAGCAATAAAAAGCTTTTTCTGTATTTAACACTGTGACAGAATCTGCTGGAAATTTTTCTGTCCAAATAAATTTCGTAAAGGCATACATCTTAAAATCTGGAGAGTCACCATTATTTAAATAATTTGATTTTGAAGCTTTTATTTTCTTACCTTTTCCCCCCTTAAATTAAAAGTTTAGCTTTAAATTATCATGTGTATATACTTTGAATATTGTAAAATAAACATAAGGCAAATAAAACAACTTTTTACCTCTCAGATGAAGTTTTCTTCTAGGTAACTACAGAAATACAAACTAACTCCAACACACAGAGAGGCCTAGGACAAAGTACACAGGCTTTTTCAAGCAAATATTTCACTGTGTTTAACCTCAGTTTGTGAAAAGAAAAGCTTTATGTCTTATTTTTTACTCTTTGTGGTAAAAAAGTAAACAGTACAAAGGGCCATTTTTCTGTAGAAGATTAAAAGTTACTATTACATCTGGAAAGCTGTATATATTTTTTATTCATAACACATGCAAGTATCTCAAAAGCCTTTGGACACTTCATTGTATGTGAGTTGTTTTGTTCTCAGAGTAGCTTTTCCCTGTGAAGGAAATCCCGTTGCATTTATATAAAGAAGATAGTTTATGTCACTGTTTGTGGACACCATATTTGATATCTTGATGTGTGTGCTTCTAAGATTTGAAGTCAATATGATGGCACTAAGCCTGAAATTAGTATTTTCTTATTTTGTATAGTGAGCTAATTACTAAAATATAGTCTTTCATATGGTTCAAACTGCTAACATAAAACATTAAAAAAAGCTGTTTGCAACATTCTGCGATTTTAAAAATCATTTTAATTATAACAAGGTATGCACATAGAAATGCTCATTTATTAAAAATGCAAGACAATTTATGTGTATTATATATTTGGTATATTTTATGTATTGTAAGTCATTTCATTCTTATAAGAGAGAGCGAAAGAGACAGAGCAAGCAAGCAAGAAAGAACTTGAGTTATCGAACCTGCATTTTCATTAAGAGAATCAGTTGCTGCCCTAAGGTCGAGGTAGTTTCAGTCTTAAGATTGAGCAAAGCACTGGCTGTACTATATGATATTTCTCAATGAGATTGAAATCATTTGATATCAAATGGTTTCAAATGGGAACAAAAATAATTTTAATGTGAGGATTGAGAGGTAGTTGTGCCTTGATTTCTGTAACTTAATATCATTTTAAGAACCTTTAGTTTTATCTATGTTTTCATTTATTTAAGATTCATTTTTAATTATATGGTATACTTGTATTACATTTCTATCTATTACATTCAAGTCTTTCAGATTTCTTCCTGTATGAATCATACTGGAAATTCTACAACTCTTAAACTGGCCACCTGTTTAGTTTTTGGTTTAAAATTGTTGAAGGTAGTAGCCTACATTTAGCACCGCCTACTGGCTTCTCATGGAAAAAAAAATATTTTTTTTATTCGCCAAGCAACCCACAGGGATTTAGATCAATTTAATTGTGCAGATTTTTTAACTGCTTACTGAGAGAGCGGGGTGGGGGCAGCGGGATGGGAGAAAAAGTGTGTATTTTGCAAGGAGAGAAGCTTCCCAAGCTAAAGGTGGGGACTGAGAGAAGGAAGGTCCACAAATTAAATTGGCATTGGATCAGTAGCTGACCTCAAACATTTTACTATTTAAATTGTGACAAATAATCACAAACTGAAAACAACCTGTTACATTTTCTAGAACTTTCTATGGGATGCTAAAATGTGGATATTATTTACAATCTTGGATTACTAAATTAATTTTGCAGCGTCTGTCTCAGTCTTGATATAAAGAAAGTCCTAGTTGGAATTCTGTCTTGAGTATGTGGTCTGTCCAAGAATATTTAAATGAATAAATTTTCATCATTTAAGATTAACAATTATTTTTTTACATTTATTTTTTCATGATAATAAACTGTCAAATAGCACCCTGATTTTTTTCTTAACATGCATCAAATAGCCATACTATGGTGGTATATATACAAGGGGCAAAAGTTCCAGACATACAATCATAAAGACATGTATATTCTTAGCCATAACAGATGTGTTAAAATTTTAAAAAATGATAGTTGGTTTATTTTCTCTAATTTGTATGAAAGTCAAGTGGTTAAAAGAACTACTATAATAATACAAACAATATCTTCAGAATATAAAAATAGTTAATTAGAAAAATAATTAGCTATGCTAAAAATTTTCTTCCTAGTTAAAAAAATGTGAAATATTTGGGTAGCTGTTTCTTAAATACAATATTTACTTCTTTTAAGAGCCAGTAATAAGTATTTAGAAGCTCGAGTGAGAAGTATAGGTCTGGCAACTCTACCCTAGTAAGAGTGTGGTCATGTTTTGTTTACTGTTTACTGATAGTGTAAGCAACTAAGTAAGCAGTGCATTCATTGATATAACTCTATATTTCAAGTCTTGAAAAAGCTCCATTATGGAAGTAGAAGAGAAGTGAAGTGGATATGTAAGATTGTTTGAATAATAAGAATGAACTGCAGGAAAATATTTTAATTACAATTTATTTTTCTGACTTTTGAAACTTTTTATTTTATTTATTTTTGCAGATATTATCTTTAATTCTCAAAACAATACTGCAACATACATATTTATTATCCCTATTTTACGGGCACCAAAACTGAGGCTCAGAGAAATTAAATAACATGCCAAAGGTCACAAAGTCTACTGGAGCTGGAGTCAAAATCAGGTCCATGTGGTAACAAAGCTTTTTTTTTTTTTTTTAATACATTCCATATTATCTTTTTTTTCTTTCCAACTCTTACGTAGTTTCAAGGGGTACATGTACAGTTTTGTTACATGGTTAAATTGCATGTCACAGGGGTTTGGTGTACAGATAATTTTATCACCCATGAAACCTTTATTTTTAAATGATTAACTGTGATTTTAAAAAATAGTTTCTTTACATCTTTTATCATACTTTCATTATGAAAACTCTGTTGTGCTCTGAAAATCTTAGGTAATTATTAATTTTATTCTTCAAGTTTTTTATGGACTTTCAGAAAGTACGTAATAACGTGTTTAAAAAGGTCCTTATTGATCTGCAGTTATTGTTATTATTCTCTCATTACTATTATTATCTGCTACTTCCAGTGACTTCTACAAATGCGTGTAAAGATCTCATTTCCATAATTCAGTATGATTCTTTGATTTAATAAATTTCACTTCAGTAATTGACAAGCAACATAAACTTTCATTTTATTGGCAATAAAAACAGTTTGTTTTGCTACACCATAGTTTTGAAAACAATATTCAATAAAATGTTAGTAATAACTGATTTCTGAATGTATCAATAGCTAGTTACACTGTTAACAAGTTTGCATAACAATATGTCATCACCCTTCCTTTTATTATTAAATTTTGATATGTAGACTACATAGACCTAACACAGCTGTTGTCAACTTTAGTAGTTTTGCTGACCCTCATTGCTTTTAGATTTTCAATAATATATTGGGATATTTTTTGTTAGACTTACGTTAAATATCAAACTTACCTTGTGGAAAACTAACTTTGTGTTTTTCTAAATTCTTTCATACGTTTAAAAAGATTTTTGTTTGTTAGTTTTGAATTATCTTGCTACTTTTCTGGAACTGAGTCCTGGAAAATAAAGAGGAAGAGGTGTTGGTTTAATGCCTTTTTCTTTTCATTTGTAGCCACAGAGATGGCAGTCAGAGAACTTCAGTTAGCATTAGGATATATATTTTATGGACTGTCCTTGCAGACTCCTCTGCTGGGATCAAGACTTCAAGAGTTATTTATTTGGCCATGTAAAAATCTAAGTGGAGAGGAAAATTATGGAGTAGAACGTGGAAATCTTGCATTGGTCTTCTGAAAGATGCGATAGTGTGCATCACTAAGTGCTCTTAAGTAACAAAATACTAGAGATTTTCTGTGCATAAATATGTTTGGTAAAATTTCATTTAACTCACTAATATACATTTTTCTTGAAATAATGTGGTTGAATTTTCCCCCAAACTTAAGAGTGGGAATTAATTACATTCATCCATAATCCATGTGCTTAGAGAAGATGTTTACACACATTTTGATAGCCATATGCTAAATAATAAGAGGAGTAACACATTTATGAGCCATTTCAAAAATTGTTAACAGGTGGGAGTAAGGAAGGCTGTTTTTTCATTAAATCAAGATGAGAGGGAAGGAAATTGATGTGTCAAATGAATACAATTCCATTGGTACTTCCCCTCCATGATTACATAATATTATTTTACATGTTGGAGGAAACGGACTTGGAGCTCAGAGCTCCACAGGTGGTAAAGAGAAATCTGACATACAGGAAGTCTTCTTCTACACAGGGATGCTTCATTTGTGGAGAGTATTTTTGTTGTTCTTGGTTTTATTTTTCCTTATATAAAATAACTGCGATATATTTATTCTTGATACATTACTTAAAATGACTGTAGTTTGGCAAGTTTTCAACAGTGACTGCTTTCCACTAGTGAGTGCTTTGAGCAGAAATAAAATGAAATTGTCCCACACAGATACTCTTAACTGGTCCTGAAAGTACCTTCCTGTGACCATGTCATCACACATCTCTTCAAGACAGGTTTTCTGAAGAGAGCCAAGGCATGATATCACATTTGTGAGTTACCACTGGTGCTCTGTGGTTAGGTCAGAAGATATAGTTATGTGTCCTCAGTTGCTTTGCAGAGAGCCTGGGAAACACATTCAACATTTACTTACTAAGTGCAAAATGTAATCTCTACTCTTGAAGCTTTTACAGTGTGATATGGAAAATTAATCTTTTGTGCAAGGAAAACTGAACAGCTAATTCTTTCATAATACAGAGCTCTATAAATAGAGGTGTCTTGTCTGTCTATCAACATCTCACCATCAACAACAAACCACTTCACAATTTTACTGTTACACATATTTGGATGTGACATTTTCAAACTCATTTTATGTTTGTTAATAACATAAAACACATATAAGTGTAATGTATTATTTTAGCATTCTATGTTTAGTTGCCTCTTCAGATGTGCAAGAAAGCCTTCCATCATTAGTTTCCTTGGAACTTGAAAAAGTGAATATTTTCAATGAAGAATGGGAAACATAAACTATAGTGAAAATAGTGTGACTAAACATGATGAGATGGATTTTAAAAACTTGGTCATAAGTCCACAAGTCCATAGAATCAGTGGATTTAGAGGTCAAGGTATAGGGAAGGTTAAATGCTGCATTTGAATTTTGAAATCTGGAAATCTTGAAAATAGGTGATATAAAACAAAACAAGACAGAGTAATATCTAGAGGAGAGCCTGATTTGGTTGGACGTGAGAAAATGATTCAGTTTTGAACATAATAATTGGGAGTTGTGGCACTAACTTCTGGATTAAGTGACCTATGTGCAATGGAAATTCAGGTCTAGAGCTGGGAAGCCCACTGAAGGCTAAAAGGAGATATGATAGTATCTACTTTGAAACTCTTAAGTGGGAATAAGTCCTCCCCAGGTAGAAATTTGGAAACATTTGGCTTTCTTTTAGTGGTGGTAAAAGGGGCTGATAAAATGTAGAATAATAGAGTTAGGATGATAGCCACTGAAGTTCAGAAAATGTGTGCATGGTGTGTGTGTGTGTGTGTGTGTATGTGTGCGTAAGTATTGTTCAACAGAGCTAATGCTGCATAGGCTTAAAAGAAGGGGAGGCCTGAATCTGTCATTAAAAGCCATGAATTTTTAGAGAAACTAAAAGAATGAGATATATTAGATGAGCAAATGAAAAAGTGATCAATGATCCTCAATATGATGAGGTGGCATCATGAAAAGGGCTGTTGTTCCCAGGATTGTATGTTTCCTGTGTGTGCATCTCTCTCTCTCTCTCTCTCTCTCTCTCTCTCTCTCTCTCTGTGTGTGTGTGTGTATGTGTGTGTGTGTGTGGTGATAACATGATCTAAATAAGAAGACCAGTAGGAAGTTTTTCTGGAACTAGCTAAATTGATTTGAAATTTATATTTATATGCAAAAATAGCAGGGAATATTCTGAGAAAGAAAAGCAGAGAGGACTGACCTATTAGATAATAAAATATATCATAAACCTTTTAAAAATAAATGTACTTACTAGCTGTCTCTACTGAAAAATCTTCAAAGCAGTGTCTTTCAGGAAGCAGTGAGCACATCTAGTACACAAAGCATGGCTTCTTAATATCATTCCCCACTCAGGAGGAAGAGAGCCCTTCAGTGTTTCCTTAACCTAGAATTGACTGATTCTGAATCTGAGCAGAAAAAACACAAGATGAGCCTGGGATCACTTATTGTGCCAGAAAGTAAGGAAATGGTCAAAGACAAATAAGGCTATATCATTGAAGACAAGAGCTAGCTTGAAGGGCCTTCCAGCTGTGCAATTTAAATCAGTTTGAATTTCAAGAGTGAATATAGCAAATTGTAAACATTGAATAAAGTAAAATCTATGAGTGCATAATAGTATTCTAAATAAAACGTATATTAACAAGTCTGATAATAATTAAATTGAAATAATTAAATGATTAGCCTTTCTTAGTTGATGAAGGACAGTTCTTCACAAAATAATGTGAATTAAGTGTAAGAAATGTGAGAATTAGAATATTACTGTTTGTAACTCTCAGTGAAGTAAGTGATTCAGTCCAAGATGATCAACAAGTGATAAAATCATCAATTAAAATTATTTTGGTGAATAACATATTCTCATAGTGCTCAAGTATTAATTGCATCTGCAAGTCATTGTTTTAAGTGACCAAATAATTTAATCCAGCATCACCAATAGACAGCCTGACACCATGAGCCTCCTGATGTGATGCCATATGAAAGCTATGGTACCATTTGTGAAATATTGTTGCTAGAATGTCTAACCTGAATTTCATAAAACCTGGTTAGATTTAACTTCCAGTTTATAGAAAAATTCAGAGGAAGGACAAGTTAAACTAAACCATGAGGAAATCATGAGACAAATGAATAAGGTGAGGTATTCTACGTTGAAGATACATATCAGGCCTGTGACCTAGACTTGTAAAAAGTCAGTGCCACTGTGGGGGGTACTTTTCTAGATTAAAAGGGACTGAAGACAAACAAATGCAGTGCCTGAAGTTTTATTTTATTTTGCTTTTTAAAAACGTGGCCTATAAAAAGTCAAATTTTGGTATAATTAGGAAAATTTGCATATGAACTAGAAAATAAATTACTTTAGGAGGTGTGTGCTGAATTATTTAGGGATAAATGCAGTGGTATCTGCAACTGAATTTCTTATGAGTCATCAAAGGAATGAGGGAGGGAGTGTGTGTTTGTGTGTACGTAAAGTAAATAATCATTTGTTAACCTAAATCAGGGAGTGCCTATGCTGATTTTATTGTATTATTCTTTCAAGTATTCCCTCCATTTGAATTTTTTTCATAAAGAAAGTTGAATAGTCTATTAGTTGCCATTGAGAAAAAATATATACATATATTGAGATTAAATAGAAGCAGAAATCCAATGGCCCATGTTTTAGGTCATCTGGGATCTTGAAGATATGGAGACAAAAAAATGGAATTTAATGTTAAATTGTGGGAATAAAATATTACTCATGGAAGTAATATTATTGAAGGAAGGATATATTTAAAGCCACAATAAGGAAAATCTGAATGCATTTTTATGTTTTTCAGGATAGAATCCCCTTGCAGGAAGAGGTAGAGGTATAATAGGAAAATAATTTTTCAGGGTCAAGTTCAGAATATCCTAAGAAGGTTGGTGTGATTACTAGTAGCACAGGGAGAGGCTGTCACATCTTAGAACAGGAAGGGAATTGAATCAGTTGATTAGTTAAACTAAGTAAGTCATTATTTATTTAACGGATTTTTTTGAGCATTTTCTTTGTCACTGTGCTGGAAGATGAGGATGCTGTGGTGAATGAAACTGACAACTGTGGCTGCAGGGAGTTTACCACCTAATGGTGACTTCAGTCTTCTCAGATAATTGTAAATGAGGTCCTAGGATGAGACAAACTGATATGGAGATAGGAGCTAGGGAAGTGGAGTAGAGAATAAGGATGAAGTATAGAAAAGATTCTAGAGCCATAACGAGGAACTTGGCAAAATTAGCATTTGTTGTCACTTTAGTGCATGCAGTTATATCACTTTTCTAGAAACGCTTAACAGCCTGTAATCTGAATGGGTTAAGGAAACAACTGAGGATTACTTGGTTAGAGACTAGCAAGCCATCCACTTTATAAAACAAAGAGATGAGCTTTACAGAGGCAGTGAATATGAAGACATAAATAAATCTGGGCTGAGAAACAGACCAAGGGCAGCTCCACGAGATGAACAGAATGATAACTGGTAAGATGTGAGAGCCTGAAGAGCGGGATGAAAATGAATAGCAGGCTCACTAATTTTAATAGAATGAAAGTAGTGCAAGGATGGATACGTTTGGTCAGAAAAGAATATTGTATTTTCAGCTTTTGACAGTGGAACATCGTAAAATGGTGAGTAAATTTTAGAGTATGGTAAATAAAGCATGTGGCTAAGAAAGGAAGGCAATGCTCATGCTGGGAAGTTAAAATATTTTAAGATGAAGCTGAATGTTAAAGGTGTAATTTTGAAAAAGTGATTTTAAAAACCTGTAACAGGATGACAGGTGAAAAGGTGGAAAGGAAAATTATAAATTTGCCAAAAGTATCAATGACACTTTTAGAGCTTTACAATCAACTAAGACCAAAACAGATTTTTTTTTTCATTTGTGACTTCTAGGACTTTAGTCCTTTCTTTGGAACATTATGAAGATAGCTATAGTTATGTAATGTATGTATGTATCTTCCTTGCATTTGAAAAGAATTTTCAGTTAGTCTAGAAATAAATTCTGCAGTGGATACAGCAATGCAAACTTTTGTAAGGAATTCTCTTATCCAAACCAAGGAAATGAATATAGGATCTTATAATTAAGTATAACAGTGAATGATTCAGATTTAAAAGAAAGCTGCAGAGTATTCATTAATACATTTTGTTTTCCAATTCAAACTTTTTGTTAACAGCAGAAGTCCAGATAGAAGATAGATAGATATATTTACTGCTAGTTCTGTTGCTGCTGCTCTGCTGAGATCTCATTCCATTTATGAATCAACATTCTGGACCAGACTGACTGATAAGTGCTTAGTCAGATAAAGCCTCATCTTTGTAATACTATGACAATATATTATCATAGATAATAATATTTAGGAGAAAATGGAGAATCCGACAGTTGACTTGTTAAATGTCTTAGTGCTATTAAATGGCTGAGTAAAAGTCTGAACCAGGACTTTTTGGCTTCACAACTTCAATGTGGACTACTGTGTCTTGTTTAAAAGATGAAAAAAAAAAAAAGGAGATACCTTGATTGGCACATCAATAGGTCAGTAACATTTGTCCAATAAAATAGACAAGCACACATAATTAACGCCCTCACAATGACTCCCTATGTACAGCATGTTAAAAACACGTAATGCTTTCATTTAGAACTGTGCTGCGATTGATTCTGATTCTAGCCCCTCTTTTCAGAGTCTTCCATAATGTTTCTTCTGTGGGCATAATGCGTGAGAGTTTCAAGAGTTGTTTGTATATTTAGATATTTGTTGGGGATTTATTATATGTAAATCATTGTGTTTGGGGGGATTTTATAAAAGCTTTTAAAAGCAGAAAACATTGGTCTTACCCTCATGAGTAGACAGTTTTCTGGAAAAGAAAATGCTGCATGTGGAAGGCGACAATGCGGAAAGTTTTAAGTATTAAGAAAAGTATAGATGATTGCTTGTAGTTCTTTAGATTATTAAGGCACTTGAACAAACTGGAATGCAATTTCTTTCTCTCCTTTCTAGTGATCTGGTGAGTCCTCAGCTTGGGAGATTAGATATTACTCTTTCCATTGTATTCCAAGGTCAGGAATATATGACAGTGTAGAGAAGAGGTGTGTAGAGGAAAAAGTAAAGGGAGCCAAGTGAGAGAAACAAGAGCAACAAAAAGATTTAGAGCAAACCATCTGGAAAAAGAAAATAGGAAGATGAAAGTAAATGGTGAATTTTTGAGGAAAACAGGAGAGGGTAAGGGTAGAGGTACAATTAATATGAGTTTGCACCTCTTTATCCTCATGCTTTAATATCTAGTCTGTTGTTAGGAGAATGAAACTTATTCTGGAATATATTGAGATTACTCAAAATGTCAAGTAAACATGTCTTATTAGAAACTGTTAAGTACTATAAAATACATAAAATGAATTTAGAAATAGCTATACTTTTAGATTTTTTAAAATGGCTCTAATGATATAGCTTTATTGATAATTTAAAGTAGATTAGTGAACCAATGTAGGAAAATATTTTTATTCTGAACCCGTTTCATCACGTATGTAATCTTTTTATTTCAGAATTGCTACATCTTTTTCCCTATTCTAGTCTTCCCCCCAGACATTGGTACAACTTAAGTGAGGGAAAAGAAGAGAAAGGGATGTGTGGAATAGGGGAGAAGGGAAAGAGAAAAGGAGAAGGAAGGAGGTCGACAATAACCATGAACAAGCTTTCTCTAGATCACTGTTGAAAAGAAACAAGGCAGGTCATGCAAGCCGGCCACATATGTAACTAAATTTTCTAGAAAATACATTTAAGAAAACTAAAAAATAAAGCTGCCGAAATTAATTTTCATAATAGATTACATGTAGCTCAACGTGTAAAAATTATTTCAACATGTAATCAATATAAAATTACTTTTAAAATATTCTGTTTTTTTTGTTTGTTAGTTTGTTTGTTTTGTGCTAAGCCTTTGATACCTAGTTTGTGTTGTATACTTAATAGCACAGAACTAGCTACATTTTAGGAGCTCATGTGCCAGTGGCTACCACGTAGAATGTGTAAATCTAGAGTGTTCATAGCGGCTTCAGGACTATGTCATGTTTTTGAACTCCTTTTGACATTTGTTCCTTATCAGAGATTATCCAAGACAGATTTTTAAATACTCTCTGATCATTTCAATTTCAACTTTCACTTTTTATTAAAGCCTAAACAGAAATCCATTGAAGTTCATTTTTGCCAAAAAGTTATCCCAAAATATGGTCCTGTTTACTAAGAAATATTAAATTTTCTTGATACTTATTGTTCTTCAGGGGCAAGATGGCCAGTTTTACTAAATTTGCTTTTTCAATCTACTCATTTGGTCCTGGAGGTAAAGAAATAATGCAATTGTGAGAAATTGATGACATCTTCATAGGATAGGCTTCTATATTAGTGGTGTTTGCCTCACACCCAATTTAATGAGAACTATCCATGGTCTTGCAGAGAATCACTCACTATTTTAAAAACAGAATGCTATACTTAACATGTAAATTTGCTAACAGATTTAATACCCATTGAATACCAATGTAGTTTCAGAAGTTATGTGAAAATATAATAGCAAATCCTATATCTAGTCATCTGTTTCCTGCATTTCTGAAGTCCATAAATAGGAAAATCAAGAGTCTTGTTTACTATGAAACCCCGCAATCGAATCAGCCTCATTTTCTTCACCACATTCTTCTCTTATCACACCAGTTGCTTCTGAGTCTCACAGGTTTTCTAATATGGCGTTAAAGACACATTTACCCATTATTAGGTCCTGGCTTTTATACAAAGAAGATAGTCCTACAATTTCTAACATTCCATTTTTACATCCTATTTACATTTTTAAGACAAATGGTGCTAATAAGGATATTAACAACTGCCAAAATAACCAACATTTAATTTGTATTTAGCATGTATCGGGTGTTGTCCTCCAAAGCATTGCCTTGTTTTTCTACTTCCCCTTGATCTCCATCTGTTGAGCTCCTAGAGATGATACTATTTAAGTATAAAACTTATTTTGGATTATTTATCAATACCTGAAATTTTATTTCACTCTTTTTTGTTTGTTTGTTTTCTTGTTTGATGCCTTCCTCTCCCATTAGGTGGTAGTTTTATGACAATACAGTTTATCTTAATGATGTATTCCACTACCTAGACAGTGCGTGGCACACAGGAAGCACTCAGTAAACATTTTTGAATTAATTAATTAGTAAACTAATTCCTCACTGGTGGTTTACTGCACTTGAACTCTTTTCTAGATATTTTCAATATCTCTATAAACACTCTTTAATAGGATGTAGGTAGAAACTGAAAAGAAAAAGATTTTTAAGGATCTTTCCCCTCAGTTCATGACAGTTATCTCTAAAGATGTCAAAAGGAAAACATAATTTCTCCAGCATGGAGAAAATACGTAACTGCTAAGAGACCATGTGTACAGAAGTGATAATTTGTCTTGACAGAGTTATCCTACATTTGTAGAGGGCTTTGTAATTCAAAAAAATATTCATCTACACTTTCATTCTCACTGCTTCATTTCTGAATGTTGAAATTTATTTGTGTTTATTTATTAATTTTTAATTTTGTGGTACCTGATTTATATATTTATGAAGTACATGAGATGTTTTGACTCGGGCATGCAATGCATAACAATCACATCAGGGAAAATAGTTTATCCATTCTTTCAAGCATTTGTCCTTTGTGTTACAGGCAATCCAGTGATACTCTTTTAGTATTATTTAAATATGTACAATTACACAATTATTGATTATAGTCACCTTTTTGTGCTATCGAATACTAGGTCTTATTCAGTCTTTCTATTTTTTTTTCTTTGTATCCATTAATCATCCCCACCTCTCTGCCACCCTTCCCAGCCTTTGGTAACCATGCTTCCAGTCTCTGTCTCCATGAGTTCAATTGTTTCGATTTTTAGATCCCACAAGTAAGTGAGAACATGTGATGTTGATCTTTCTATGAATATCTTACTTCGTTTAACATAATGACCTCCAGTTCCATCCATGTTGTTGTAAATGACAGGAACTCATTCTTTTTTATGTCTGAATAGTACACCATTGTGTAGTAGGTAATACATTTTCTTTATCCATTCATCTGTTGATGGGCACTTTGGTTGCTTCCAAATCTTGGCTGCTGTGAACAGTGCTGCAACAGACACAGGAGCGCAGCTATCTCTTCGATATACTAATTTTCTTTCTTTTGGGTATATACCCAGGAATGAGATTGCTGGCTTATATGGTAGCTCTATTTTTAGTTTTTTGAGGAAGCTCCAAACTGTTTTCCATAGTGGTTGTACTAATTTACATTCGCATCAACGGTATACAAGGGTTCCCTTTTCTCCACATCCTTATCAGCATTTTGGCTTTTGGATGTAAGCCATTTTAACTGGAAAGAGATGATATCTCATTGCAGCTTTGATTTGCATTTCTCTGATGATCAGTGATGCTGAGCATCTTTTCATATGCTTGTTTTCTTCTTCCGAGAAATATCTATCCAAATCTTTTGCCCATTTTAAAAATGAGATTATTAGATTTCTTTCTATAGAGTTGTTTGAGGTCCTTATAAATTCTGATGATTAATCTTTTGTCACATGGGCAGTTTGCAATTTTCTTCCAATCTGTGGGTTGTCTCCTCACTTTGTTGATTGTTTCCTTTGCTATGCAGAAGTGTTTTAAATTGATGTGATCCCATTTGTCCATTTTTGCTTTAGTTTCCTATGCCTATAGGGTATTACTCAATAATTTTTTGCCCAGACCAATGTCCTAGAGAATTTCCCCAATGTTTTATTTTAGTAGTTTCATAGTTTGAAGTCTTAGATTTAAGTCTGTAATCCATATTCATTTGATTTTTTGTATATGGCAATGGATGGTGGTCTAGCTTCGTTCTGCATATGAATCTCCAGTTTTCTCAGCACTATTTATTGAAGAGACTGTCTTTTCCCCAGTGCATGTTCTTGACACCTTTGTCAAAAATGCATTTACTCTAGGTGTGTGAATTTGTTTCTGAGTTCTCTATTGAAATTTAATCTCAGAGATGAAGTAACTCAGTCTGCTTACATAGTAAATGTCATGGAAATAACTCATCTCTGCCAGTTGCATTGGAAGGTAATAGTCTAGTCTGGGAGTTCTGTAGATCTTCTTAATTTAATTTTAGTCATGTATTTGGAATAGTTTGAAAATCCCAGTACTTATTATATAATTTTGGGTGCTGCTTATTACATTTATGGTAAACAATTAAAGATATTACATATTCTTATGATTCAAACTGAATATTACATATTCTTATGAGTTACTCAAATGAGTAAAAGTTTTCTACTTTTACTCATTTGAGATTCTGTAACAGTATTAGTGTAGCATATCATGACATTCTAATGGTTATCACGAACAGTTAAACTGTTACCATTTAAAAATACTTAATTGTATTTATAAGAATTTTCAAAATACAGTACACTAAACAAAATAAATACATTGGAAGCTAAGACTGATATAGAATAACAGTAATGATCAGTGTACTCCAGATTCAAAGCTTTGTGTTCATCAAAGCAAACTTTATTTCAGGTATTAATTAACTTTAACGTAAAAGTTTCACAGTATAAATTAAAAAGTAATTTTAAGACAGAAGTTACTACTTATATCTAATTTAGGATATTTTATATAAATTTTCTTTAAAAGAAAGTGTCCTAAGACTACCTAAATTTGAAAATCATTTCCTTCATGCAGGTTTTGCTAAGAATTTTAACTATTTGCAAATAAGAGTGTCCTAAAATACTTTTAACTGTTAACTAAACCCCAACAGTTTTCACATTTGTTGCTTGAAAAGTGTAGATTTACTCTTTTATCTACATTAATTAAATCTTAAGCAAATACGATTAATATTTTAATTGAAATATGATTTTGGTGATGTATTTTGACAGTTTCTTGTGCTATTTTGCAAATATTTGTGAGTGTAAAATTAAAAGGCTGGAAAATGCATTCCTAGTTTTAATGAGAAGGATGGGATGACAATTGCTTTTTTAAGTTTAAATAATCACTGATTTATGGAATTTACTGATTTACTGGTATGCAAACTATAAGTATATTATTTACATTAATTTAAGAAAGACATTATCTTCACATTTTTCATGAATCTATTAATGTATTTATCCAACAAATATTTCATGAAAATTCATTTTTTATCCTTCTGTTTGTCACAAGGCATTATATAACATACAAGAATGGAGCTTACAGTGTGAAGGGGACTGATGGTGATAAATTTCACAAGTAAAAATAAAGTTCAGGATTAAAATAGTATCTTATTTTTCTATTAAATCAGATAATTAATCTTCCTATACAATTCCACCTGCAAAATGTGACCCATCATGAAATGAGTGAAGTCAAATCAACTTTTCAAGGCTATATTTAAAATAACATTAACAAAATGAAATGCTTCAAGTTTATAGAATGTTGAATAACCTGTATATTCTTTGAGGTTAAATTGATTTACTATCTTTGACTAAAACTTGTGAATCACTTAGAATTTGATGGGTAAATATGAGCATGTAATTTTGATCCATCAACTATCTTTATTTGATGTTTTAGAGCTAAGCATATGTTAGTATTCCCAATATAGGTATTTTAAGGTGTATCTCTGTGTGTAAGGGGAATATAGCCTTGTGTATATGAGTGTGAATATATCTGCAGAAATCCATTGCTTATGAACAGCTTTAGGAAATTATATTAGGTATTTAGTTGCCTAACTAGGGGAGTAGTTTTCATTCAGTTTGCTTTTTGTTTTTGTTTTTGTTTTTTTTGTTAGACAGAGTCTCACTGTCATCCAGTCTGGAGTGCAGTATGGCATGATCATAACTCATTGTAACCCCGAACTCCTGAGCTTAAGGCATCTTCTTGCTTTAGCCTCTCAAGTAGTTGGGACTGCAGGAGTGTGCCACCATGACCAGCTAATTTTTTATTTTATTTTCTGTAGAGACAGGGTCTCACTATGTTGCTCAGGCTGGTCTGGAACCCCTGGCCTCAAGCAATTCTCCGGCCTCGGCCTCCCAAAGCATTGGTATAACAAGTGTTAGCCACTGTTCCCGGTAGCATATTTATTTGATAATATGTCTCTTTGTTCCAAAAAGATGCATAATATATATATTACATTTAAGTAAATTATATTATGTCATAGATTTCCTTTTTTTTATATCCAAACCCCACAACAAGTGTTGGGATTTTAATGGTTATATAGCATTCCATTGTAATAATGTATTTTGTCATGCCCCATTGTGAATATTTAAGTTGGTTCTTTTTTCTCTTTCTTTTCATTGCTATTTTGAATAACGTGTATTCCCATACATTTTTTGTGATTGTTTTATTGTAATATTGTAGCATTGTATGCACTTTTAATTTATATGAACTTATAGACCTAATTTATATTTTTGGGAAAAAACAAGCCTAACACTTCAGCTAGTGTTCATCTGAGGGACTTTATCTTCTTATCCAACATTGGTAGAGAAACTGGCTTGATTAAATTTACTTAAAGATGATATAAAACCTATAAAATCATGTATAAGTATTATATGATCTATTGAAGGGATTTTTAGAAGTAATTTTTATGTATCTTTCATGGTGACTTTAGAATCTAACTACTAGGAATTATGCTATGAAATTGCATTTCACAGAATATTTTCCTGGCATAGGCATGGCATTTTGAACATTTACTTTAAAAACTTGCTAAATGTATTTTTTAAGTTAAATTTAAAATGTTATAATTTCTTAATATTTTCATCACATATATGTATATTAGCTTTTGAGTACAAATAGTAACGCATTTTCAGTAATTTATCATTTATAGGTAAAAATTGCTTGAAACCTATAACATGAAAACAGAGTTACGCAGGAACAGAGTAGAGAGATCAATCCCTCATGTAGTTGTAAATTATTTCCAGCCACACAACAAAAGAATGTTAGTTATTTACAAAGGAAAAAAATGGAAATTAGAAGTATGTTTATGACATTGACCATTTATCACTCAAGTGGTTTGGGGTTCTTACATACCATAAGGACAGTGTTTGATACTGTGGAGCTTTTCTAGAGAAAAGAAGATGTAAAGTACATTCTCCTTTTGAATCCTGCAGAGTTGCCAGGATGACTAGTTTGTTGAAAAGAACCATTTGGTGTCCTTCCTTCTTTTTTTTCTTCTCACTTGAGTGAATCACTATAGAATTTTGGTAAGTATAGGAAGAAAATGATAAATTTTTCCAGCAGATTTTTCTAAACTAATCTTAATGAAACTTTTCAAGTGCTTTTATTTAATTTATCCATGTGTTAAGTGGGGTGTTCTCCCATCACTTTGTTCATGGTGATAGTAAAAAGTGGTGCTGCTTAAAATAAAGTCTGTGGCCTGATGGTTGCTGTTTTGAAACAAGAATTGAGATTTCCAAAAAAGTTTTACTGAGTAATTTTGTGTTTCATTGTATATCTTTGTGTTTTCTCCCTCACTTTTCTAGTAATATGTTTTCATTGTATTTTGTAAAATACTGGTTTGTGATTGGTTGGAAATGGAAAAAAATGGTCGCTCAATATAGATAGCTTGAGAAATACAGGTACAGAACATAGCACATTGCATTTACACAGTTTTAGCCTTTCTTAGATTATATGCTTAAAAATAAGGATTGTTAAATTCAGTTATTCATTTATTCTTGTATTCTGGCATTCATTCAAGAATGCTATTAACATAGTGTTAGTCACTGATACCCTGGATGAATAAAACATCCCATTCTCAATGGACTCATAATCTCCAGGGAGTATCTCACTATGAGAGTAGTTGCCTAAGTGTTTATAGATTAAGTAAACATTCCTAGAATTGAATTTTGTTTCTTTAAATGTATGTGTGTGTGTGTGTGTGTGTGTGTATGTATAATGTATGTCATATATACTAAATGTATAACTTTTTTGTTTTTTAATCTTCTGGCATTCTGTGTAAATTGCCTAAATTTCAAAAGTAATCATCACATATAAATAATATTCAATTATTCTTATAATTTAAGAATTCTGAATAAGAACACAAAAATATCATGTAGAGACTGATATTCTCAGTAGTTTACCCGAAAGATCTGAATAAATATTTGAATGATCTTTTAACAGATTGACTCCAGCTCAGAAAAAAAAATGAGAAGAGCACAGAAGTTTATCTTTTTATCTTTGGATTAAAAAATATCTAGAAAAATACTGATAAATAAAATCAATAAATAATATCCTGCCATTGTCTTAAAATTTAAAAAATGAGAAATAAGATTTTCTTTATTCCTTACAAAGATTACACATATTTTGACCCAATCTGTTTCATATTGAATGGAAACAAACTTGCATCATAACTGTGCATGTCATTACTGCCTGCTGGTTCTACCAGTATGCTTTTGCATATTCTTGATGAACAACAATATTACTTAAATCAAGTCACCCAGCTTTATGTTCATCTGTTTGGTTTTTCTTGTTGTTGTTTGTACAAAAATGTTGTCTCACCATACTATGTTCTCCAAAGTACCGCTGTGATACTTTGCTCCTTTCTAATGTTTGGTGAATTCCTAAATGTATCTGCTTTGTGCATGCCATATGTTCAACTGCTGTCTCCAATTTCGTTATAAAGCTTATGTGAGTATTTATATAATCACTCCCCAAAATAATTCACTCTGAAGACATAATTTCAGTAAGCAGAGAGTGTTCAGCATTACTAAGTTAAATAATATATAACACTTATTTGAATTCTTACTGTGGGCTAGGCATACAAAGTATGTGTATTTTTTTCTCACAATAGTCCTCAGAGGTTTATTGTTTTTACTCTTATTTTATAGATGATAGACTGAAGGCTCAGTGGGCCTATGTTATTTGCCCAGGATGACAGGGCTAGTAAGTAGCAGAGCTCAAGCTTAAGTCTAGTTCTGATTCTGAAAACCTCTAACTCTGACCCACTAGATTATTTTCATCCCATTTCATATGCCAGGATAACTAGCATTTTCATTATTGCCTAAATTGATTATTGATTATTTATAAATATGGCCCTTTCGTTTTACATCCATTGTTATATTTTCTGCCTAATAAAACATATGTTGTTACTTCCAAATATCTTCAAAGCCCTTGGCCACAGGTGCGGTTCTCAATATGCAGTTGTTGAATATTTACAAATGTGGCTCAAGTAAGCCAAAGAGCAAAATGTAATGATTTCCAGGGCCCACTCCTCGAATAGCTGTTGTCTTTAGCTTTGCAAGGTTAAATAAGTAAATCACAATGAGGAAGGCCATATGCCTGGAAATAAACTGCATGAAACCCTTTTCTGTTCAGGAGTTAAGCAGTGATCTATTTAAGTTTGAGTTAGAGAGGATTCCAAAAAGTATTATAACCTGAAAATATTACAGTCCCCCTCTAACACATATACCAGGTATGCAAAGGAAAAGTCACTGTAGCTAAACCTCTGAGTGGAGGTTTACTCAGAAGTTTTATCTTTTCAATATTCTTTGACTTCTAATGAAAGTATGTTACTTGATGGAATAAATCTTATATATATTTGGCACTGGATTTTAGCACTAGTTATCAATAAAGAGCAAAAGCAAAAAATCCATGATGTCAAGTAATCTATCTTTGTGTATCTACCATGACAACCTAGTCTGAGAACACGATAAAAGTAGCAAATTAAAAATTACTGTTAATTTAGTAAATAAATGCTGAACATTGCATTAGTTTACTAGGACTTCCGTAAAAAAGTAGCACAGACTGGTTGGTTTAAACAACAGAAACTTAACTTTCTCATAGTTCTGGAGGCTGAATGGCCAAGATCAAGGTGTTGGCAAGTTTGATTCTTCTGAGGCCTGTCTCCTGGGCTTGCAGATGGCCACATTTTTGCTGTGTCCTCACTTGGCCTTTCCCGTGGATACGTGTCTCCTTGATTTCTCAGTCTCGTCTTCTTAATGTATGAGCACACCAGTCTTATTGGATTAAGGCCCACCCATAACACCTCATTTTACCTTTATTACCTCTGAAAGCCCTTTCTCCAAATACAGTCATATTCTGGAGTACTGAAGGTTAGGACTTCAACACATGACTTTTGTAGAGGATACAATTCAGTCAATAACAAGTATGAATTATTCCAAGCACTGTGGGAACTACTAAGAGAATGGATCACAGTTCTGGCTTTCAAGGAGTTTACGATTCTGTGTGGGACCAAGTAAAATAGCCACAGCATGAATGCATGGGTGACCTGGAGGTAACTTCAGCCTTCCTCATGGTACTTAAAGTCAGGTGACCTCATTTGAGTAGCTGGGAAAGTGTTCTTTGCTCAGTCACTCAAAAGCTACTTATTTTAAGAGGGCACTTTTCTTATTAGAAAATGTAATTATTTCATCAAGGCTATATACATGAAATACTGAAAAAATACTTTAGTGAGAGCATATGATTAAGGACTGAATTAGTACTAAAAGTAAATTCAATTAGAGGACAATATGTAATTCCATTTTTCAAGTAGGAAGTTTGAGGTGTCACTAGATAGAGTAATTGATATGCACTTTGAGGAATAGTTAAAAATGAAGAGAAAGATTTTAGAATTATCTGAGTGGAGGTGATATGTGATACTTGAAATGAAAATGGATTTCTCTTGGAATAAAGAATTGTAGGCAGCAAACAGCTTGTGGTATGGTATTTAATCATGAGGTGTGCTGAACGTGAGTGAATCACAGGAAGGCAGACTCCTAAGGAAGCTGAAGGTTGTGTAGCTCTATGGAAGCTCAGGCAGAGATAATTATGCACAAAACCTCCATCTCTGAATAGATATTTCTCAGAAGAAGTGCAAATGGCCAAAGATATATGAAAAATGCTCAATGTTACATAATCATCAGGAAATGCAAATCAAAACCACAATGAGATATCACCTCACCTGTTAAGATAGCTATAGCAAAAAGACAAAAAGATAGCAAATGCTGGCCAGAGTGTGGATAAAACGGAACTCTTGTACCCTTTTAGTGAGAAAACAGATTAGTACGGCTATTATGGAAAACACAGTATGGAGATTATGCAAAAAATTAAAAATAAAACTTACATATGATCCAACAATTCCACTTTGGGAATTCAAAGGAAATTAAACCAGAAGCTCAAAGAGATATCTGCATGTTCACATTCATTGCAGTGTTATTTACAATAGCCAAAATATGGAAACAACCTAAGTGTTCATCAATGGATGAATAAAGAAAATGTTTATATATATATATATATATTTGATATTATATATGTAGTATTTTATATATATTATATGTTATGCTATATGTATAATTTACATTATATTACATTATATATACAAAGAAATGGTATTCAGCCTTAGGAAAGGAAGGAAATCCTGGCATGTAAGACACCATGGATGAACCTGGAAGACATTTTGCTAAGTGAGAGAAACCAGGCACAGAGACACAAATATTGAATTATATTACTTATATGTATAATCTAAAAAAGTCAAAGTTGGAAGCAGAAAATAGAATCATGGTTGCTTGGGAATGGGGATGGATTAAATGGGGAGATATTAATCAAGGTACAATGTTTCAGTTTTGATGGGTGAAAAAGTTTGGAAGATCTAATATACTCAGTACAATATTATAATCAATAGTACTGTATCATATACTTGAAATTTGCTGAGAGCAGATCTTAAATATATTCACCAAACCCCTCAAGAAACTGTGTGAGGTAATTTTAATTAGCTTGACTGTGATAATCATTTCATAATGTATGTAAATATATATGTGTATATATATATATATATATGGAAACATTGCATTGTACATTATAAATGTATATGATTTTTATGTATCATACCTCAATACAATTAGGAGAAAAAAACACAAAAGTTTTCATCAAAGTAGAACTTGCAATTTGCTCTTTGAGGAAGTTAGAAAGGCATTTAACTTGTTAGGGCATTATTAGGAGGGGAGATTTTTAGTTGCAGAGTTCTATTAGCAATAGTAAAGAACAGATCAAAACCACCATTTTTCTGTCAAAATTTTGAGTTTTCTTCATGGGCTGTTGTTATACATATTGGATTATGATACTCTCTAAGTAACATAAGAGTGATTGGCTATATGAAGCTCTTTTCTGTGGAGTATTGAATTGTAAAATCAGTAATAAAAGCCTGTGTGTTAAAAGTAGCACAGAAACAAAAATTTTAGTGTCTGAAATTTTTACATTGCATTGACAAAAATGCCATTTTTCTCTTTAAATCAGATTTTTCTTTGTGTCTAAGTATATCAGATGTACTGACAGATTAGAAACATGTCATGAGTAATCCTTTTCCCCTCAAAATGTGATTGGTACCTTTTTTGGCCTACTCTCAGCTTCACTGTGTCTGGTAAATTTTTTTAAACTAATCAGTAAATAGCCCTACTGTTACATCTGTGATGGTTCTTAATCCCCTCAGAAGGAGCATAAGCTTTCTCTGAGGGCTTTAAGCTTCTCAGGAATAGAGAACTTTGGAAAAGGCCCGGGAGCTGGCAAGCAGATGACTTGCCTATAATTCCTGCTCTGGCTTTTGAGCTCATCCCACACTTTTCTTGCTTCAGCCTCAGTTTCCTCATCTATAGAAATGATGCCAAATTTTTTTACCCGTCTAGTTAATGGAATGATTGACAGAATCACTTAGGCTAGTGTTACTCAAATGCATTATTATCAGTATTACTTCCTATTTAAAATGTTTAAGTTAAAAAATTGGGGGAGTTTCAAAGCAGGGATCACAAACAAGGCTGAAACTTCCCCTTTATAAGAGAGTTCTTTAATTCAGGTACCTGGAAATAGCAGCTGTATCTAGCAACTCAGGGTGACATAGATGAGTAAGGAAGGAGGTCTTTTAGCTGGAAGACTGTATTGGCTTCATGAAGCTGTTATCCCTTTGGGAGTTAGATGAAGGCTGTACTTAATTTTAAATTGGAGAGACTGTGTGTACACACATACACACACATTTCATAATAAATAAAAACATTTAAAAAGATTTAACAAATATTGCATAAACATCCCACTCCTCCACCAAAATAAAGAAAAACTATGCATGTGAGATATTACAAGAAGCTTGTTTTCAGGAGGTATTGTCTCACTGATATTCCCTGATATCCAACAGATGCATGCACAGTTTTCAAAACACTACTGCTGGTTGAACAAAACGTAAGTGCTGGTTCTTCGTAACCTTCCTTTCTGTGGCCACTTTGTGGTCCCAGTTATGAAAGCTTTTTAGTTTTAGTGCGATGTGCCATTAAAAAGCACAAATTTTGAATCTGACAGATCTAGACTCAGACACTAGCTTTGCATCCTAAGCTCTAAAAGCTTCCTTTTGTTGGAAGGAAAATGGGAATGGTAACATCTAACTCTAATGGTTATGGTGAGTATCACCTTTTATAAACTGAACCACTACAGGGCAATATTTTCAATAAACCATGGTTTCTTTTTTGTAACTCAATGGCCCTTCTGTCAAACTTAGAATTACCTGAGAGTTTTTAAAAAAATTCAGTACTTTGATTGAAGCCCCTAGACTCAGATTCACCTGAGCCTAGGATGGAGCTGGAAATCTGTGTATTAGAAGTTCTTCAGTTCGTTTTACAGTGCTATTGGGTGGGAACCAGTGCTGTAATACCATCAGATGGATGAAAAAACATGACAAAGTAGATTTGGCATTCAAGTGTAGTGTTCTAATAATTCTTGATCCCCAACTATGTGTGTATGTGTACATGTGTGGGTGGTTCCAATACAATGACTATTTCTAAATAGGTAGCAATCATTATTTGCGCAGGATACTGCTTCTTTGTATTTTTCATTTCATATTTCCTCCTCTTTGGCTGACAACCTATGCAATGTGATTATGAATTAATGTAGCTACTTTTCTCATATGGAAAACTCACACAAAGGCAAAGGCAATTACTAAAGAAGACTAGTGACAGCATCATTGGAATTAAATGTGTACTTCTGAAGCTGATTACTTTGGATTGACAGTACACAGCTCAGGGTAGGTATTCTGATATTTTTTATATGCATCCTACTTCTTTATATGCTGTCTAGTCTTGTGGCTTCAGAGTTATATAAGCTTAATAATAAATATGCATATATATGTACATGTATATGTGTATGTGTATATATATATAAAATCTTAATTACTATTCAAATTATTTAAATTACTTTTATCAAGATTCTGTATTGACAGCTGATAAATCTTTAAATCCTTTAACATTTTAATAAATAATGTTTAATACATTATAGATTTCTCAAAATGGATTTTTTTTCCAAGCAGCTACTTACATCACCACAGGACCAGGAGTGCTAGTACCAGCATGAGATGCTTCTCTTTCTCAATTAGTGGGTCATTCACAAAAACTATATTTCATTGGCTTAAAAAAAATCTACCGTGATGTAATAAATATGTACAAGCGCTTATTCAAGAGTCAAAGTAGAAATAAAGCATAAATTACCTGTTGTTCTGGGTCATTCCCTCTGCCAGTGCAGAAAATTTAGGAAAGTTCATAATACAGAGTGTATTATGTATTGGCAGAATCTATGTTGTAAGGATATGAGCCACGGAAAGCTTATTGTATAGTTTGCTAAATATTTTTTATTATATTTTATTTTCACCAACTTAATTTTTCAGCAAGACTCTATATCATTCATGCTTGTACTAGAGGCAGCTACACATGGATTATTCATTTCATTCTGTTTCCATAAACTGCATCATCTAGCATCAGCATCATAACTAGCTCTGTGTGCCTAGTGTGTGCTCAGCATTGACGTATGAATGACTAGCATAACCTCCATGTTGCTTATATAATTCTAGTGAATAATAATGCAGTTTTCTATAATGTTTAAATATTGGTCTCTTCCTTAATACTTTTTTATTATTTTATTATCACCAGTAAAACATATCACCGATTCCTGAATACCAACTCTGTGCAGATATTCTGTGGTCACTGTCTCTAGTGTTTATATAATCTCTGAAAGATCAATATGATCCCTATTTTACAGATGATGGAACTAAAAAATTTGGTCACTTGCTCATATCAGTCATCAAGTGGCAGGGCAGAGATTTGAAAATATATCTCTTTGACTGAACTGACCTCTTTCTTGCATACCATAGTACACCATCATAACTCCTACCACGTGACTGCTGTTACCTAAAGATCATAGGAATTAAAGTTCCTGAAGCCCTTTGGTTAATACTTTAAAAACTGGTCTTGATTTGAAATGCACAACTACTAGCTTTCCAGTGGCAGCTTGGACTGGGGCCTAGAATGGTCTGTTCAGTGTTTGGTTGTATAAATGACTGCAGCAACTTGCCCATCTTCTCCATCAAGCTACTGAATAGTAATGTAATTAGATCCAGCACTTAGATTTTGCTTCCTCCCATGATATTTTCTATCATTTGGTGATTAGATTACAATGTCAGTGATTATCATGCAGTTTCCCCACTCTAAGCAATAAACAGCTCTCTGTTCTATGTTTGAAAATGGCTGTAAGGTTAATCCACTAACTGCCTGTACCTTGATCCAAAATTATATACTGATGAATGGTGATGAATTTCATGAAATTCAGGAAACTGCCTTGTTAGCTAACACCAAGATGTGTTATGATTTTATATAGCTGTATATAAATGTTTGCATTCAATCAGAATCACAGGAAAACAGATTTAGAATTATAGAAAATAAATGAATCTGGAAAATTAACCCTAGGGAAAAATCTGTGGAGACACAATAATAATAGTAATAATAATAAAACATTAACAAAAATTTATTACTTGTCTACTGTCAAGCAATAGTGTAAGCCCACTACATAAGTTGTATTGCCTTTAATATTTACAATAACCAAGGAAGAAATTGAGGCATAGGGAAGGTAAGTCCAAGGTCACAGGACAGAAAATTCGCTATTGCAACTCAGGCAGTTCTAGCGCAAATTCTATGTTCTTAACAATTGTGAATTCTGCCCCTTAGAAAGTTCTTCTGAGTATAAAATAGATGAAAATGCAGTTGAGTATAAATTCAGATTTAATTTACATGAAATTTCATAACAGGTTAATAATTCTGAATATACATTTTGTGGAAAACATATTTGGTATGAATTATATCATTGTAGTATATTCTGACAAATAAATGGAAATTTAATTTATTTTATATTTTAACATAATATTTTATATTTTAAATTTTATATTTTAACATAAAAGTTGTATTCTAGCCTTCTGCCTTACCATAAATTATATTATCATTTATTTGTTTACATTTGTATTTTCAAAACCATGCTCAATAGTTGATACCATCCTTTTTACTCCATTTTTTCCTGGGGAGATATGATTTTCCCAGTGTTTAATTTAAATTAGTCATAGAGACATGTGATAAGTAGCACAAAATCACCAGCAAGTGAATCTCACGCTTAAAATGAGAACAAACATTGATCTCTGAAGACACAAGGCACAAAGGTTATTGCTTCGTCTAAATTTTGATGAAATAGTTTCAGGATTCAGGAACAAGATTTGATAACAATATTTGGAACTGTAGGTGGAGTACAGGTAGTATAAATGAGGCAAAGCAAGTGTGAGCAATGTATAAAGAGAAATCTTTCCATTGAAAAACAAAACTGAAAATTTCAATATTTCCCTAAAAATATGCTCTATGAGTTTATGAATATAGACTTGAAAAAGATCAGTATTCTCTTAGGCATGCTTTTCTTCAATTACTTTTGCATATTTGAAACAAGCTGTTTTATTAGTAGTTTTTATCTTAACGAATTTTTAAGAAGATTTAGATGCATAAGAGAATGACATTTCAGTGGTAAATAAGTACTACAATAAAAAGCTGTCTGCTTACGTAAGTACACCAAGCAAATGAGATTTTTTTGAATGATTAGAAACTGTTCTTTATAACATGCTTAATGAATTATCATTGTTCTCTTTTCTTACATTCTGGAAAATGCTCAGAGTATACAGATACAGTTGATAACTGCCTTACTGTATGAAAGTAGAAATTTTCGACTGAGCATGGTAGCTCACACCTGTAATCCCAGCACTTTGGGCAGCCGAGGCAGGCAGATCACCTGATGTAAAGAGTTCGAGACCAGCCTGACCAACATGGTGAAACCCGGTCTCTACTAAAACTCCAAAAATTAGCCAGGCATGGTGGTGTGCACCTGTAGTCCCAGCTATTCATAAGGCTGAGGTAGGAGAATTGCCTGAACCTGGGAGACAGAGGTTGCAGTGAGCTGAGATCACTCATGCCATTGCACTCCAGCCTGAGTGACAGAGCAAGACTCTGTTTCAAAACAACAACAACAACAACAACAACAACAAAAGATTAAAAAAAAATAGAAATTATCTGCAAATAATAAAAGTTTGTTGTACATTTATTTTGAAGACATGCATTTAATTTTATTTTTAAAATCCTTATCTTTTTGAAATTTATTGTTTTTGGAATAGATTAGCTTTCCTTCTCAAAAGGAAAATTGTGTATGTGTGTATATATGTCTCTTTCTGGTTCAAGATAAAAGTAATCACAACACTAACACAAAATACATGCTACTGAATATGTGTTACATAAATCCCACTTTGAAAACACATCCCTGAAACGAATTTCATGTATTTCCATTAAGTACAGAGAAGTATTACAATTACATATTTATATTTTGGTTCTGTCCTCAGAATATGTATTTGTCAATTGAACAATTGACAGACATACATATGAGAAGTTATGTGTGCAATAATGATCAATCTATGTATTGTGAATTGCCTCAATGTGCCTTATTCCTATAGGAATGGTTTTCTCATATATAAAAGTTTCATTAACATTTCAATGATACTTTTTATTGAACTTTTCAATTGATATTATTGGAAATTGAATGAAGAAGATGTTAATAGAGTTTAAGAATTTATTATTAAAGTTCCTCTATTTTTATTTCTAAATTATTAGCACATCAATTGGTTTTGTCTTTAGCTGATTTTCTTTGCGATGGCTGTGGTTCATTATTGTTATCAATTGCCACAACCTGTATCTAACACTTTAGGCTAATTATTTATAGAATATGTTTAATTAGGTTAAATTACCTTAGGTTGTTAGGTCGTTACCTTGGGTGGAAAAGATAAGGCAAGGTAATTAGGCACCATGTAAATGAACTCTGAATAATGAAATTGATAAGTTGCATATAAGGAATTGGTATCATTTCATATACATATAATAAGCAATAGAATTGTGGATTTTTTAATGGTCAAACTATTTCTGATAATTAGATTGATTTATATAATCTGTGATGGAATGAATCTGTACTTTATCAAATGAGTCTGTATCCTTTATCAAATTTATGCAAACTAAGTAGAGAAAATACAATATTTGCGTATATATTCATATTTGGCATAAATAAAATTACATATTTACTAAAAATCCTATTTACCTAAATACTTCTAAAATGTGCAATAATGATTTATTTTGCCGTTTAGTTATATGTTGAATTTTTCAAATACTGTGAGAGGCAATCTAATATTATTTACCATAATAGCCATAATAACATTAATATTCCTAAATGACAAGAATTAATTGAGACATTCTTCCTGAATTATATATTAACCCTCTTCAGTGCTAGTCGAAGTGTCGTCTATTCACTAAATCACTCTTACCTTTCAGGTTTGTTGGGAGTTAGAAAATAAGGATTAGCAGTTAAGACCATTTATGCCAAACCACAGAGTAATTTTTACCTATTGAGTTTAATAATTATTTTGGCTTTTTTATGTGTCATGTTTTGTATCATTTTTCTAGTAATTAACTTTTATCAGTCAGTGACAGATTGTTGGAAAGGGGAAGCCTAATCCTTCCTCAGAATTTTTTTAAAAAATACTAATTTATCTGATTTATGATTTAAAAAGTTCAGTACTATAACCAAAATATAGTCCACATTTTAATATCATCACTGCAACAGGAAAAACCATATTTGAATAAATGTCATATCCATAATAATTTTTAACATATAAAATGCAAACATTGGCATTGCGATTTGAATATCAAAACATTTTATTGAAATGGTCATCAGCACTAAAATTTGTCCTTTCTATTTATGAAGAAAATATTTTTCACCTTACCATTGATTGATTCTGAATAATGTAAAAATTCTTATATTTAGAAGTTTATTCATTTAAGAACAATGTACTATGCATTATATTTCTATATGGATACAAGTACATATCCATGCATAGTTATACATTTATTTATGCATAAGGATTTTTTTTTAATTTCAGGCCCTATTTTTTAAATTAACCACTTCTGCAATTTTACATCTTCATTTTTCTATCTGTAGCTTCTTCTCTCTTCCCTGCCAGTTTACTTCCCTTTCATATTAACAGTAGCTTGTTAGTCTTAAACTCATAAGCCAGTGAATTTCTTTATTTTCTAATGTGAAAGTTTGGTTGCTTTTAGTGATTTCTGGATCATACTGCCTATACCAATTGATCTCTTTCCAAAGTGCACAAAGAAGAACACAGAAAAAGGATCTTTAAAGAACATTTTAAAAAATGACACTTTGGATAAGTAATTTTTATATATGGCAAACAATAAAAAATGGTACAAAAAGGCATAAAATAAAATGTGTGTCTCCCTTCTCATCACTGTACACATTTCCTGGAAGAAACTATGGCCAGCTACTTGTACGAGAAAATATAATATTCTCAGAGTTTATAGTCCCAGCATAACATTTGACAATAAATGATAACTTCAGTAAACATTGCCACGTTTTGCACTTATCATCTATTAAGGAACATGACCTCTGTTCAGCATGCTGAGACCCAGGGCTGTAATTATCTGTGTTGTATAGATGAGAAAACAGCCTTATAGATTGAAAACTTTGCAGGGATTTCAGATCCTAAATTTGAGACTTGACATATACAGATATTTCTGCTATAATTTCATGTATACATTTCTAATGTTTTGCAAAATTATACACTAAAATTTTTAAAGTTAATGAGAAAAAAATGAACTTACACCACCATAAGCCTATTTACCAAGATCATGAAGAAATATAACATTATTTTAATACAAGTCTCAGCAGAGTTAAAAAGAAATGTAAAATTTTAAATAAAGAAGTAATCAGGAAGTTATAAGAGAAAACCTTTAAAAAATTTTAACAATACATTTTGTTGTGTATACTTAAGAGATGCAACAAGATGTTATGGGCTATGTATAGTTAGTCAAATACTTACCATAGTGGGCAAATTAACATATTCATCCTGTCACATAGTTTCTCTGTTTTGCGTGCATGTGGCAAGAATAGCCAAAACCAAGTCATTTAGCAGACGTTCCTGATGCAGACTCTTCACTTCTTAGGAAATATTAAGTGTACACCAGTGCCATCCAACAGAACTTCCTTTGTTGAGGGAAATGTTCTATTTCTGCTATTTAGTATGGTAGTCACATATGGCTGATGATCACTTGAAATGTGACTACTGTGACTAAAAAACTGAATTTTAAATTTTATTTAATTTTAATCTATTTATATTTAAATAGCTACCTATGTCCAGTGGCTACCAAATTGGAAATAGCAGGTATAAACCAATTGATTTCTACATTGTGCTGACATCATTTCCCTCTTCACCGCTCCATATGAGCTAATTCACATCCTAGATAGAGATGGTGCAGCAGACCAGACTGGTCTTATAACTAGTATGCTCTGTTCCTGTCCTGAGATAAAATTGGAACTAGCTTACATCTATATGCTGCTAGCACAGATCAACTTTGTAATAATAACACAAAGGGTTATAATGGGTTATAACCCTTTTAAATAGAAGCCTGCTCATCCCTGATGAGCTAAGCACGGCTTAGCCTCTGAGCTTGTGCAAACTTTCTGTATCATTAATATGTAAATCTTACCCTCAGTAGGTAAGCTCTTTCAAAACTGTGATCCACTTAGTGTGTCCTTGTTTCCCTGTGAATAATCTTACCAGAAAAGCACATTTTGCATTTTAATTTGCTGTGTGAGTTTAGTTTCTAGAAACTACTAAGCCACTTAATGTCAATATTTTTTATTAGTCAAAAAGAAGTATTATGATTTCCAAAATAAAACTTGTGTAGCAAATACTTATTAAAATGAATTTTATAAACTATATTAAAATATTTAAATACACTAAATGTTAAATATATTTGAACTATATTATTTTTCATTTTGTATGTGCACCTGGACTATCTTAAATAAAATAGTTGACAGAAGAGAATGACAAGTTGTGCAATGTTAAAAAGCTGGAGTGTATTTACTACGAGGTTAGATACTATAGTGTTATATGGAAAGGGAAATAATTATGAGTTAAAGTTGGAAACATAAATTTTTTTAAAACCAATAGTATATCTCACATTTTTTTTAGGCTTGTGGGACATAGTCCATATATAGTGGGAATTCTCAAATCCACCTGAAAAGCAGAATGCTTGAAGATTTACAATAGATCATCCTTGGAATTACTTTATCTCACTACCTGTTTTCTCATAAAAATGGCTGCTTTTAATATTGTCTGCAGGATTAGGCTGCAAAATGATGATTGAGGATAAAACTAGGGGCCTAATAGAACTTTCCATAAACTAGTTCTCCTCATTGATCCAGTGGTTTTAAGTATTGTTTTAAGATGTTTTCTTTTTTAAAAAGCGTACATGTGGAATGGCTACCTCAAGCTCATTAACATATCCTCTACCTCATATACTTACATTTTTATGGTGAGAATATTTAAGACGTGTTTTCCTTAGCATTTTTAAGTGATTTTGAACTATTTTTACAATATGTTTTAACATATTTTCTGAAAAAAAAATAGAATTTTTAAAGAGATTCTAGAACATTTTACTTCACCGTTTGTGGAAACTATGGATGAGTGGCAGCCATTTTTTGCAAGTAGACAGACTAGTCATAGACAATTTATTTAAGCCACGTTCTAAGTGAATAGCTGAAATTATGATATGGTATAAGTCTTTGGGGAGAGTAAGTGGGAGAAGTAACTTTATACAATTGCAGAGAACTGTCAGGGCTAGTTACACCATCCCAGCAGAAATATTGCCCAAGCGGTGTCTTGCAGAATGATAGCTTCCTATACATCACCAAACTGAAGATACCATTGACTATAAGATACACCATTTTTTTTTAAAGGAAAAATGCCATTAATTCAACTATGACATGCCTTCAATTGCAAAATATGGCCTGTGTTCAGAGCTGTTAAAATGTGCTAAATATGTCCTTAAAATTACATGAAACAGGGTAATTTTTTCACAAAGATTACTCTGGTGCAATATTTTTGGTAAATAATTCAGACTGTTATCAAGACAGACCTTCATTCTGTACAAGTCAGAACTCCAATGAGATTTCACTCCCCCTGGAGAGTGTTTCTAACTCCAAGTCTGATTGGCATTAGATGCCTGTCCTGTGAGTTCCTACAACACCTGTACACAGCTGCACTGAAGCTTACCTCAACAGTCAATTTATTGATTTTATGTACCTACCACACAATTTCCAAAGCCCTGAGGGCATATGATAACCTTTTTAAAAATTGTAATATAGTGCCCAGCAAATGGTTGGTGCTGAATGACTGTCATGAAGGAACAAATGAATGGATAATACACAGAAGTGGTGCTGATATGTAGTAGCCACAATATCAAATTAAGTTTTTCCTTTTAAACTCTTCCAAAGATTAACTTCCCACATCTGAATCATATTTCAAAGACAATTTCAAGTTATGCTGAAAGCTAGAAAATTTAGTGAGCTCATTGATAATGTGATGCAGAACAGAAAACTGAAGGTAGTTACAGTGAACTAAAACAGAAAACTGTATACAAGAAAAGTTGACATTGTGTATTGATATGGTTATACTTTGTGTCCCCACCCAAATCTCATCTTGAATTATAATCCTCATAATCCCCACACGTCAAGGGAGATACCAGGTGGAAGTAATTGGATCATAGGGGTGGTTTTCTCCAGGCTGTTCTTGTGATAGTGAGTTTTCTGGTGGTTTTATAAATGTTTAGTAGTTTCTCTTGTATTCATTCTCCTTCCTGCCACCTTGTGAAGAAGGTGCCTTGCTTCCCCTTCTTCTTCTGGCATGATTGTAAGTTTCCTGAGGCCTCTCCAGCAATGCTGAACTGTGAGTCAATTAAACCTCTTTCCTTTGTAAATTACCCAGTCTTGGGCAGTTCAAAATTGACTAATATATGTATTAATACTTTATAAATTTTCTGGGGTTATTTTTGTGTAATTATATACTTGTCTGTTTTCACTCACATTTCATATTAAGTGTAACTTAAAAATAAATAAGACGTGTGTTTGTGTGTGTGTGTGTGTGTGTTTAATAAAATGGAAAATAAAGCATATTTCTTTCCAGAGAAATGGATAAGAATGCAGGGTGCAACATAGCACAACTGAGTAAAAGGAAATAAAAAGAAATTATAATACTAAAAGTTGTTAGGTAATAATAATTTTGACTGGGCCTAACAGGATAGTAGGATCTATAAGGTAAGGAAATGAGGATATTGGAAGCAGAAAATTACTGCTTTTCCCCTCTTAAAAGATCATGATAATAGAATACAGACATGATAGATGGTAGATAGATGATAGATAGATAGATAGATAGATAGATGATAGATAGACAGATAGATATGAACCAATAATAGAAGATTGGCCAAACATTCTTCTTACACCTTGTGATGTAAAACTAAAGAAAATGAAGTCCTTTATATTTTTCTATCACAACATAACAGTTTGATTTTTTAGATGCCTGATATCCCTAATTTAGTCATGTCAATGAATGTTTGACTAGGGTACTCAGCAAAGTTTTACCATCCTTAGTTGCATAATTTGTATATGGTCAACCATCCTCATAGCAAGATAGCTAATTGTATTTAGTAATATAGTGTTCACTCCTCTCTTTAAAATGTTGTATTACTAAGTAATGAGATTAATGCTGCTACTGTTGTAAACAATTATGAAATCTTAAGTTCTTTAAGACTATACAGAAGTATTTGCACTATTTTTATATATTCAGTCACTTGCTTTGTCACATATGTAAGTATATATTTTTGAATAATTTTGCTTGACATAATATGCATAATTTTGCTGTGAATCAAAGGCCAGTCTTTATGTACACGATGAAACATGGTATATTCCTATCCCTGGTAAAAACACAACTGGAAAGCAAATAATATTCTTGTCTTGTTAACACTAACTTTTAGGAAACATAGTTCATCCTAGAAATGATTGACATAGGGCTCATTGTTTTAAATACTTTGTTGAAGATTATGGTAAATGATAATAAAAATTCAGAAAAAACATAACCAATTTCCCAATGTCATCCTGATTTTTATATCAGAACATAATTTTTATGCACCTATAGTAACCATTTAAAACTACTTTTGCATTAGCCAATATTTTATTTCCCCCAGGTGATGAAAGTTGACATTTATTTGAGTTTCTTTTGTTGTGAGTTTTATGCAATTAAGTCATACAAGAACCATTTTTGTATACCACAGCCTGGAAAAATTAAATGGACATTGTACATAAATGATTAAGAGTGCATTATTAATACAACTAAAATTTTTCATTCTTTATTAAAATTTTTATTATATATATATTTAATTTATTAATCTAAACTATACTGTCTTAGTAAACTTCACCAAACTATAAATCATTTAAAAATTTTTATCAATATATTTATATTATATGGTATTAGAATGTGTCTTGCTGAACACTTTATAGAAACACTATTTTCAACACATTCAGGTGAAGTAAGATATATTTTTCTTGTATTTCCTCCTAATGGTATGGTTGACTATAAGAGAACAATAATCACTATTGTCTCAAAGTAAATAGGCTTTGAGACTCATTAACCACCTTAATTTTGCTTCAGCTATTAATCTGAGAAGGCATTTATTACTTTGCATATTACAGTGCAATAGAGAATATCAGTTAATTAATTCCAGTGGGAGATTTTGGTATCATCATAAACAACATTTTAAAAAATAAGCTAATCTTATAGGAAAATGAAAAGAGTGTGTATGTGTGTGTGTGTGTGTGTGCGCACACACACACAAAGAGAGAACTGCAAGTAATACTGGTTTCACATTCATGAAAGAGACAAGTAGTTATAGCTCAAGAGTTTGCAGAACTGGAGGTGACAGAATACACTTTGATAGGAAATCAGCATAGTGTGACAGTTAACTGTGTAAATTCTGGGGAGATCTTGGGTTCAGATACTTGCTTTATTGATTATTAGCTGTTAGACCTTATGCAAATTACTCCTCTAAATCTGGGGTTTGTCAATATAAAGTGGAATAAAAATAGTACCCCAAAAGGGGTGATTTAAAACTTAAGGTACTGTATGTCAAATGTTCACAATAACAGTAAATAAATCTTGGCTGTTATTAGATACCAGAACTCCATGTGATATAAATGTCCTTTTCCCAATCATATTATGACACAAAGGAAAGTCTAAAATTAAAGTGAGAAGAACTTAACACCTCTTATGTTTCAGCATCTCTATACTTGGATGTAGGTTCACTGAAATAAAAATGGAATGTAAATATCTATTCTGTACTCTTGGGATTCTGGTGTGGTCCATCTTCTTAGAGTCTGCTAGTTTAATGTTTTTAACACAAAGCAGACAGTTGCTGTGTTTTATACACAATCGTTTTATTTTTGTGTAATTATAATTTATTTTAAATATCTTTGTGTTTAGGCTTAGCATGACTATTTTAAATATTTTGAGGTAAATGGATACTGTGCCTATGATGTTGGGCAAGTAAAATGAGCATTGCTTAATCACCTATATCGTGGCTGAATTAGTATCAGCTCCCCCATGAGCTATTAATTTCCAAAATACTGCATTGTGAAAGATGAATGGTATACAGAGGTAAATTACTATTATGCTTGCAATAATTAAAGAAAATAAATTAAAAATTGATTACAGTGTAAGTTGAAATTTATCCATATAAACCAATTTATTGAACCAATTATTTATTGAACACTTGTTATGTTCCGTTTTCTGTGTTACATCTATGCTGTGTTAATACACTAATTTTATTTATATTGAAATACATATTTAGCAACTGGGGATACAGACACAAACCAGATATAGCTTTGAGCCTGGATTAAATTTCAAAATGATGGATGCAATAATAGAAGTACAACAGTGAGTCATGGAAGTCCAGAAATGGATCTACCTGATCACAGAATTCTAGGAGGGTTTTCTTAAGACCATGATGATTAAATTAGAGTGGAGGATATGCAGAATATTTTATCCTACCTTGGGAGATGAGGAAAAGAAGCAAGTGACTGCATGTACCATGGAAATTTATGAGTAACACTATACTATGGGATCAGCAAATCCTCACTGAATGGATGTATTAAGTCACTTTGGCCAATAGTAATCTGGTTCTTGCTGCATGCAAAGACCTTAAGAATTTATGTACCATTGAGAACTGACCCCAGCTTCTTATATATCAAGCAGAGGTGAGGGAATGTGTTGGGGAAATGCTATAAGAAGATCAAGTATTATTTGGTTATGAGATGAGAGTGGTGTGATTGGTCTTGATAAATAGACTCTGTTCAAATAAATTCTGAAAAGGGAGACTTGTAGGGATCCAAGTGCCAGAGGGGCTGTTATTGTAGAACCACTACCTGCCATATCCATCTCGGAGAATTCCTCCATTTAGAGAATATCCTGTCTTCAGACTTTAAGTGAGAATTCTGGGGGCCAGGTAGAGGAAATGAGTCTTCCTATCATCCTCCCCTTTCTCGCTCTCTTTGCCCATCCTTTCCTTCCTTTCTTCATGTCTCTTTTTAAATATCTAGAATTTAATATTTAATGCTATTTGGGTTAATGAGTTATACTGGGAGGGTGTTAATAGGCTCTTTCGTCTTCAACTCACGTGACTAGTTCAGACTGATCACGCAGTATGATATATAAGTCAAATAAAAACATTTGCCTTTTTGGTGGCACTCAAGGATGACAGGGAAAGACGGGCAAGGACCATGGTACAAGTTTGGGATATTCACTATAAGAAAAGGGAGATGGAGCTGAGCAGAAAGAGGGCCAAATAGTGGTGCACTGCACCATGAACTCTGATTGAACCATGAGTTAGTTATTGCCTTAATCTACATAATGCAGAAATTTCTCTAGTAACTCTCAGAACAGAGTATTTGGTTGGAAGGAAGTTTGAGATTCCAGGATATAATCATGGGACCCTGTGATGCTAAAGTTGAATGATTTTAAGCTGCACAGATGCTGCAACATCCTGTCCTGTACAACTTTTTAAGTTTCTTGGGAAGTACACATAGTAAGTGATCAGTAAATATTTCTGAATGAGTAAATGAATGTGTGAAGATCATTAAAGTCAACATGATCAAGAAAATGTGATACCAGAGAGTTATGAATTAAATTATTCCAATATGTCAATAGGAATTGAGATGAAAAGGAATTGGGTACCCAACACTCAGCTATTACTTAGATATCCTAAATCTTTATGGCCAGTAGCTTACTGGATATCTTCCTTTGAGTATGTACAGTTATCTTAAGTTTACTCTAACATAGTTAGAAATTCTGATTTTCATCCTTTGCAATCCTTCTCTTTCTCTAATACTAGTCTTATACACAGATAAAAATGATCCCTACCCTTGGCACTGCACTTACTGTGACTTCTTGCAGCTATAGCTCACTCTCTGGGGCAAAATTTTCATGCTCACTGCAAGGCAGTATTTTCCTCCACATGTAGACCAAGCTCTAAGTATTCTGAGTCCAAGAGTTGCTTTCCCAAATGGTCCATTTTCCACTTTTGTCTCTGTATGGCTCTCAACCCCAGCTTCATCCTCAAAAAGGTAGATGGTGATACTAGTGTGTATACCTTGAGGCTCACCAAGTGGATATCTGCACCAGTGGGAGAGTAGACAGAACTGGATATTTAAATTGGAGTGTCAAAATGAATGTGAGTGAGAGTGCTGGCTGAGAAGGATATAGCAAAGTATGAAAAATAAAGGGGTTAGGCTGGGGGCCAAGGGCTATCATTCTCTGTGCTGCTATACTCCTGCACAAAATTCCAAGGAATTTGAAAATTATGTATTTAAGCTAAGCATAAAGTTTATTACTAGGGTGTTTTTGTGAAGGTAGACCAATACAACATGTTATGTAATAGATTATTAAATTCATTAATACTTTTTTTTTTGACATGGAGTCTTGTTCTGTTGCCCAGGCTAGAATGCAGTGGTGCCATCTCAGCTCACCACAACCTCCACCTCCTGAGTTCAAGCAATTCTCCTGCCTCAGCCTCCCGAGTTGCTGGGACTACAGGCACATGCCACCATGCCTGGCTAATTTTTGTATTTTTAGTAGAGACAGGGTTTCACTATGTTGGCCAGGATGGTATGGAACTCCTGACCTTGTGATCTGCCCACCTCAGCCTCCCAGAGTGCTGGGATTATAGGTGTGAGCCACTGTGCCTGGCCACTTCATTAATACTTTTAAAATACTTAAGGACATGTTGTAACTTCATTTGGAACCAAGCCTTGGGACCCACAGATATTACGGATGA
>CAUYLG010043011.1:0-16394 GCA_963573385.1 Cacajao melanocephalus
ACACAGGGAGGCCCATGGCATCACACACTGAGGTCTGTTGGCGGGCGACTAGGGGAGGGACAGCGGGGGGTAGGGAGTTGGCGAGGGATAACATGGGGAGAAATGCCAGATATAGGTGACGGGGGGATGGAGGCAGCAAACTACATTGCCATGTATTTGCCTAGGCAACAATCCCGCACATTCTGCACATGTGCCCCAGAACCTAAAGTGGAATTTTATACATACATATATATATATAAAATAAAGCCATCTCACTAAAAATAGAAAACAAAACTGTTTGCACCCAAATCCTTTTATATTTACATTTTCTCCGGCAAATGAAAAACTGGTTAGAGAATATCCACAAGGTCTCTCGGCTTAAAAATGAGAAGAAGAAAAATGGCTTTGTGAATTTTACTGGAGCTGTCTACGCTGCTAGAAAACAGAAACCATGAAGATAATCCTTCTACCCTTCTGCATGTTCCAGGAAAGGATTTACTCCAAGGAACCCCCCCATCTCCCTGTGGCTTAGATAAAACCCACAGATTCCTCCCTTGTTTATTAGTGACAAGGCCAGACACAAACCCTCCAAATTCCCATTCTTTGTCTCATAAATGATTAACTGAACTCTGTCCCCACTGGTCAGTCTGGACAAAGTACCTGCCACCTTGATTTGACCAAACTTTAATTAAGTTTCTCTCTATCTGTATTCCCCTGAACTTTGACCCATTCTTACCACACAGCCCCTTCTGCAAATAGGCTGACCTCAGGGTACACATAGTTTTACTGTCCTGACCCACCTTCACCTTCCATCCCACTTCCACACATCCAGTTCTCCTGAGCCTTGTTCATTCTTCTCTAAGTAACAGAAAAGCCCTTTTCTCCTTTACATTCCAGACATTTGCAGATCTCTTGGTCTCTGTGTCATATGGTGCCCCACTCCCTTCGTGCAAGCATTCTTTTGAATGACGTCTCTCCTTACCTAAATCCAGGTTTGCTTTTTATTTGACAAAGATAATAAATAAATAAAGCAAAGAATTCAACCCTACACTTCCTGTGCCTGCCTGTGGAGATGTCTGCGAACACAGAGCAATGTGAAACACAGATGTAAAATAGTTCCTGTCCATGAGGTCTTCTCTTCTAAAATTGAGACACTTTTGAAAGTAGTAAGCAGAGTCTTTTTCTCCAGGGAGGCAGGGTTGTTGCATTTATTCATTTAATAAAGACTTATCCTATATGGACACTGGTAATTTTGTATTCCAAACATTTCTGGAAACATCCCGTCTGTTCAGGCCTGCATCATCTTTATTTTGCACTATTGCAGTAGATGTTCTCATCAGTCTCGCTTAAGCTGTTCTTCTACCCTCAAATCCATCGTCCCCACAGCATTTAGTGATCTATCTCAAAGGCAGATATGAACTTTTAAAAATATGTAATGTCTGAGCACCTTAAAATTACCTACAAGGCTTCTCACAGTCAGACTTCTGCCTAAATCTCCACCTCCAGCCCTTTCCCCTGTTTGTTCTTGTCTCTGGTGAGACCCCCCCACCATCCCCTACATATGGTGCATGTACATACTCTACTTTATGCCCCTTTCCGGGTGTTACTCTGCCATTCATGCTCTCACCATTCCTGCCTGCTCCCTACCCCCTTTACTTCAGCTAAGTCCAGTGCAGGCACCATTTCTAGAAAAGCCACTCTGATTCCTGTATCTGCATTCCCTCCCAGTTGGTTTCTTATTGCTTCTTCAACCTGGCAATTCAATAAATAAATACTGGGTAACATAAATAAAGGCCATTTCTACAACAGTGATTTAAGAGATGTCCCTTGCAGAAGCACCCCTGTAAAGAGGTCATTGCAGTTCAGGATGGTAAAGATACATGAAGAACATCTATAAAGCACTACAGTAGCATCCTAGAGGAATTGCTTTTAGAATGGAACTGTTTCCATCTGGAATGGCTCCCCATTAGCCCTGATGGAAAGTTGGGAAATAAATGTGGTCAAGGTTCCCTGAAGGTGTTTGCAGGATGAAAATAGAAATGCTACATGTTTCTGAACTGTTCAGTTTTGGAACCAGAAACCAACTTGTATTTACTTTTTGAAAACAGCATTGGATCTCTTTCTTTCTTCTTATTTATTTATTTATTTATTCATTTGATAGAGTCTCACTCTGTCACCCTGGCTGGAGTGCAATAGCGTGATCTTAGCTCACCTCAACCTCCTCCTCCTGGGTTCAGGCGATTCTCCTGCCTCAGCCTCCCAAGTAGCTGGGACTACAGGTGTGCATCACCACACCCAGCTAATTTTTGTATTTTTAGTTGAGCTGAGGTTTCACCATGATGACCCGGTTGGGCTCAAATTCCTGACCTCAGATGATCCGCCCACCTCAGCCTCCTAAAGTGCTGGGATTATAGGCGTGAGCCACCGCAACTGGCAGATTTCTTTCTTAACCTTGTAATTGGTGAGCAACAGCCTTTAAATGTATTTAGTCATTTGTTCACTCATTTAACAGACACTTGGCAAGGACCTACTATGTGCTAAATATTATGTCAAGTGGTACAGATTAGGCAATGGACAAGACAGACTCCATCCTGCTCTGGGGTTCACATGTAGGCAAAACAGACACTAACAGGTAATCAATACAGGAATTAAGTATTGTGCAATTACTGTTTAAGACGTAATCAGGGAAGAACAGAAACCTACTTTAGAGAAGGTGTTTGGGGAGGGGCAGTTTGTGCCAGTTTCTTTTAACTTAAGTCTTGATGGAGAGGAGCCAGCCTCATGAGACCCGTGAGGGAGAGGGTCCCAGGCCAAGAAAATCTCAAAGGGAGAAAAAGTTTACCTTGTGGAGGAGTGAGAGAAGCTAATGTGACTCAGCAGAGGTAGAAGTAAGTTTCTTCTAGAAGCTTCCAGGAGACCACATTCTCCTGGGTTACTTCACACAGGACCCTTTCTCAGTCTCCTTTGATGATTGCAGAGGGTGTGGCCCCTTTGGGAAACTTGAGTTCAGTGTTGCCTCAACCATCAACTCACCCTGAGATCATGGATTGTCACTTCACTGATTTAGACCTGGGTTCTCTCATATGTAAAAGGCAGAGGTTGTATGAGGTGCTCTCAACTCTGTATACCATGATGCTATTAACACTAATTACTGTGTTCACTTCAGCAGCACGTATTCTAAAACTTAAAACGATACAGAGAAAATTGGCAGGGCCCCTTGGTGAGGGTAACACACAAATTCATGGAGCATTCCCTATTTTTTAATGGCAGCCAATGTATCTGGGACATTTGGAGAAGCCAACATGGTCTGTCAGCCCAAAGAAATCATTAATTACTAAAAGATCACTGAATCTCGAGAGGCATCATTTATTCATTCATTCATTTTAAACTGCCAGATACCGTTCCAGACTCTGGGCCACACTAAGGCAGAACATCCACTCAGGGTGAAGATGAGGCTGATAAAATAAAAATATATAGTCTAAATGCAGGCAAGGTATAAAGTTGTATGAAGAAAACCAGAAACATGGTATAAGGAGAAAGTGATGAGAGGCATGGCGTTAAGCAAGGTGGTCAGAGAAGGCCTTTCAGCAGAGGTGTTTGGGTACAGGACCGACTTTACTTATAATTTACTTATAACTCATATTTAAATTGTTTATGGCAAGTCTGGAATGTTTGAAATGTATCATCATCCTTTCTAGTTGATTTCTGTGTTCATATGGAAATCAGTGGAAACCAGAAGTCTAAATACTCCAGCAAGCAAGGCTTCGGAGAAGATAGCTAAATTTTAAAAACTGCAAAGTCGTCTTTGAATTGGTCTTTTCATCTTTAAAACAAAACATGTGCTATTATTCAAATCTGGTAAGACATTTCATCAAACATGGGTTCTGTAAAGAGACTTCCATTGTCAGCATTGCTGAGCCTCAGCCTTATAGTGGAAAGTGGACATTGCACAGAGGAGTAGGGATGTGACTGCCCCGAAGGCAGATTCTGACAGGCTCCAGTCAAGCCTTTCTCATTAAAAAGGGTCATTGGGAGGTTACATGAAGGTTTAGGAGGTGTTGACGGTGTGAGCAACCTCCCCTTCTAATGGAGCAGAGTTAATCACTCACTGGCCAACTGGAAAATCAGTGGCTCCCTGCTTTCTCTCCTACACTTTGCCTGTGTTCAGCCAGCCTGCTTCCCTGCTCCCTGCAGTGAACTGGCGTCAGGCAGAGGACTCTGGGATTCTTCTCCCCTCCTACTCAAAGACTATCTCTTCAGGAGGAGAGCCATCTAACCCCAGGGGACGAGAGTGTGTTCTTCCCTAACTGGGAGAAACCTTTTAATGAAGACTTATTGCCAAAAAGGAGGAGGAAGCAGAAAAGAGGGGGCATTAGGGGAAACACGAGTTGGGGCATTGGGGGAAAGGCAGCCCTTCTGAGGAAAGACATTGTTGCAGCCAAAATGAAAAGGAAACAATGTCCAGAGATGATGGGCTGGAAGCGTTTCCAATTCAGTGTCATCTGCGTTTTCAGAACCTTTTCATTAAGAAGATGGTGAGTTGCCTGTTTGTAGCTGAGCTCTAAATGTCTTCATGTTTACCCTAAATGAGGCCATCCATGGAACTGACTAGACCAGAGGTCCCCAAGCAGAAGGCCTGAAGAGTCAGGATACCAGAGTTCTGGACTGGAACTTAAAAGGTTAAGTTCTCATTTTGGGCCTCACTAGAAGTACAGCTGAACCCTTTGGTTGGCAGAAGGGTGTTACCAGCAGGAATAATTGTTCATTAAGGTCAAAAGAATTGTTCTTTCAGTGGGTCTGGCTGAGTGATGTTCATCCCAGAGGTATGCGAACCACCACCTGAGCTTCAGGGCTCAGATACTCTGTCATGTAAGGAAGAAGGTTTAGAAATTTCCTAGGAGAGCGGTTAAATCTTAAAGTAGGAGCCAGTATTATGACACAGTGAGATGTGAGACTGTGGTTCTCACTGGTGGTGGTGCTACACCAACTGGGAGGGAGGGGTGAGTGGGGGCTGGAAGTACGGAGGGAAACAGTCAAGTCATGACGGTCTTGATTCTGACTTCCAGCTGAATATCGTTTTCGGTTTTAAAGGAGAAGAAGCGATAACCAGAAAAAAAGGAGGGAGCAATGAGGAGTAAGTGGGGGTGTTGTTAGGAATACAGCCAGTTTGAGGGTGTTTAAGAAGACAGTGGACTTAGTTTGCCACACATTGTTGGAAGCCACCCTGCTCATGGTCACCATGTTGGCAGTTGTTTGGAAAGAGTATGGAATTGGCTTTTCCCAGCATGGATAGCATAGCCTGTGATGTCAAACTGAGAATGGAAACATATGTTGTGTGAAGAAATGGAAGAGTCCATTTGGCTGTTCCCCCAGATGAGCAGATACATATCCAGGGTGCCCTCAGTGAAAGCTGGTATCGTCTGCCTTGTCTTAAGTGAATTTTCTTCCCTGCATCCTGTGATTATGGCTCCCGTAACTTTGTTAGCCTTCATATTGAGTTTTTATGCTCATGCATTTCCTCAGCTCTCCATTTCCTTCCAAGCATCTTAACTGGTAATTCAGTTTGCTCATCTTAACTGATAATTCAGCAAAGCATCTCACCGTGAAATGGTGCTTCTCCCAACATGTGTGAAATAGAACTAGCAATGTTGGCCTTTGGGTACAAATAACTCACACCTGAGGGTTTGGGGATGATCATCCGCTGTTCTTATCACCATTTGGCTCCCCGCCATAAGAAAAGTGGAGAGATTTGGGCTTTTGTAAAGAGAACCAAATCCAGACAAACAGAAAGCTTGTGACCTTTGGGCTTTCCAACCAAGGACCCTTAGTTAGGGCTAGAGCAGGAGTCACTTGAGCCTGCCCCATAATTCCAGGTCTTCTTCTTGCAGTACAGGTAACTGTTTGTGGGAGAGGAGGCCAGTGACTGTCATTCTGAACCTGGACAGATGAGTTTGCTGCGGCTTGGCCCCTTGGAGTCTTTAATCCCTCCAGAAATAAATCTTTCTTATTTCTTCTGAGTGATCACCACTCAGATCTTTTCTGAACTCTATTAAGAACAAAAACCTGTAACAGACCCACTGAGGTGACCTCCAGCTCTAACAGCTCACTACATAGGTAGGGAGGTTCTCAAACCTCAAAAGCCGTCCTTTTACAGGAGCTTAACTTTAAATGACCCAACTCTGACCAAAGGTATAGGAAGATGGGCAGTTGCTGGAAAAATTAGGTGTTTGATGTTAATGACCTTGAGCCTCAAATCAGACTCTTGGTCAACAAAATGGCAGACCTGATCTCACCTCATCAGGAGACTTCCTCATAAACAGACATTGCCATAGAAGGACAGGTGAGTGAGGTGCATTCACGTTTTCTGTTGTCTCAGCGTAAAGTCAAGAATAGATACTCTCTGAACCTAGATCACTACTCCAGGATATACTGAGCCTGAATCTCACTTTAATATCTATGCTTTTTTCAGCTAAACTTTTTCCCCACAAATTGTGAGACATATTAGAAAAATCCAAATAGTCTACAGAGTTGTTTTTGTTTTGTTAAGGGTTTGGGTGTTTGATGATGGTGGAGGTAGGAGGAGACAGGTAAAAACATTTGCCTTTATGGTTAGCATCTTTAAGACAAATGCTTTCTCAGTCTTTATGGTAAAACTCAAGTTTTTACCATAGAATGACCAGAGCTTTAAGAAGGGTCTGGACAGATTTCCTTATGCCACCCCCACAAGCTTTCCCATTTGTTAGGCACACTCATAAAATACAAGTGATTGAATTGGTTTTGCAAAATATGTGTGAAATAAGGAAATTGGCCTAGGTAAATTGGGAAATTTGCCCAATTAAATTGTTTTAAACCACCAGGAATCGGGATATATACATTAAAATGTCTTGAGAAAATTACATAAGTTTATAATTTAAATTTAACCTAACCATATCCCCTTCTTGCTCATGGACTGCTTCACAGCAAAGCATCTCACCATGAAATGGTGCTTCCCTCTATGTTTTGTGAAATAGAACCAGCAATGTCAGCCTTTGGGGACAAACAGCTCAGACCTTAGGGTTTGGGGATGATCATCTGCTGTTCTTAACACCATTGGAGAAAAAATAAGAGTGACTTTCTGGAGTAATTTGAAGATAGCCAGGATCCTTTGAAGGCAAAGACTATTGCTTTCCTTGAACTATTACCAGGCATACTCCATACAGATTGAGTATCCCTTATTCACAATGTTTGGGACAGAAGTATTTTGATTTTTGAATTTTTTTGGATTTCAGATTTTTTCAGATTTCAGGATATTTGCATTCAGCATTCCTAATCTGAAAATCTAAAATGTGAATAACTCCCATGAGTATTTCCTTTAAGTGTCATGTCAGCATTCAAAAGACGGCGGATTTTGGATTACGGATTTTCAGATTAAGGACACTCAACCTATATTTCTTGATAACATGCGCTACAGATAGGCTGCTGTTCACAATGTTGATTTCTAACATCTAAATGGCTCCTGAACAGATACACATGTAAGTGATGATTTAGATAAGCTTGTTATCAATGCACCATGCTGAGAAGCTCTAGCTTGCTGTTGCTAAAGCCAACAGTGCCAGGGAGAATGGTAGCTCATCTTGGAGGCTAACATCAGGAATGGTTTGCATTGGAAATGGCACCATTCCTGAAAGAACATTTACTCTCTGTACAAAATTCTATCCTTTAACACTGCTTCAATTCGGGAGTTGTATTGCCTTTTAAAAATATGAATAGGAAGAAATAAGAAGTTGAAGTATTCTAGGTCTTAGTTTTAAACTGGTTGTTGATTAATATATAGCTGGTTTATTTCTAATTGAAGAAAAGTTACCCATTCGAAGGACATCACCTAGACTATCCTTTTATTCTAATCACTTGCTATGGAACATTCTGCTTTGAGAGGCCTAAGGAAATACTGAAACTGTATGTTCCTGATAAAAAGATCTCTGTTTAGATTATGTAGCCCATTCAGGAAAAACAACCAAATAATAGAACCCAAAAGGGTAAAAACCAAGAGCATCGTTGCTAAGGACGAGGGATGATCAGAAAGTCCTGTTGTAGCTAAAGCTATATATTAAAATGATGATAAGGCCAGGCACCGTGTCATACCTATAATCCCAGCACTTTGGGAGGCCGAGGCGGGTGGATCACATGAGGTCGGGAGTTTGAGACCAGCCTGGCCAACATGGAAAAACCCGTCTCTACTAAAAATACAAAATCAGTCAAGCGTGGTGGTGCAGCTTGTAAACCCAACTACTTGGGAGGCTGAGGCAGGAGAATCATTTGAACCTGGGAGGCGGAGGTTGTGGTGAGCTGAGGTTGCACCATTGCACTCTAGCTTGGGCAACAAGAGCAAAACTCTGTCTCCAAATAATAGCAATAATAATGAATTTTTAATTTTATTAAATATGTTATGAAATATTCAAACATATTAAGGCTAAAATAAAGGGAATAGAGCATGGTGCATTCTTGTTTTAAAGTGTTAAGAGCATAGATTTATTTTTATAGGTTCACTTACCTTCAGTATTCAAGTCCACCTTCAAGGGACACGTAAGACTCACTTGTAGGGCTGTTCCTATGGTGAGATCTCAGGTCTCAGGTCCCTGGTAATAATTGCTTTGAATCGGTGTATAAATTACAGGACATCATGGTTTTGTTTTTCAGTATAGTGTGTGGGATTATAATGCTAGTGATTATAATGTCTATTTTGTGTGTCTCCATGTGTTTTATTTTCTTACCTGCACCCCTAGTGTGCACATGGAAATTTTATTGATGACACCAACGATACTCAACAAGGGAAGACTCTCAGGTCCTTCCTTCTTCACGGGTCTTAGATGGGACCCATATAAAGAGAAAGGAAGGTTCTCAATGTGTTGGGGCAAGGATTCCTCAGTGACTGAGGGCCTCAGTCTCCCTCTCATACTTTTGCTGGGGTGAGTGCTCCAGGAATCTTACTCCTTAGAGGCCATGCCGACCATAAGATAGATCCTCCCAGTCAGTTTCTATGGCCAAATTTATGGTCATACCAGAAAATCAGCTTGATTAAGTGATCATTGAGAGCAGTACCCTCCCCAGATCAAAAGTGGGATAGTGGTTGCCACAAAGGCAACCAACCGGTCCTGAGTGTAGCCCAGGATGCTCTTCCAGGCCCTGATGCCTCCTTCATCGACTCCTTGATGTCATTATATTTGGTACCTTTCTCCAGATGGCAAATCACATTCTCAACAAGCTTTCCACCCCAGGATTGGAGACTTGGAAGGCCAAATCAATGAACTCTCCATTCAACTCAGGGATTATCCTGTACACAGTTTTGGCTAGGCCAGGGATTCAGGGATAATGACCACTGACATGACACTACAGCTTGCTAGAGGAGTAATCATGATCTGTGGGAAGTGATACAGTCATCATCTATGACTTCTGCCAGGAGAGCCAAGCACTTGGTATGCAGGTGACATTGCTGACAATTTCAAAGGAGCTGTCATCTTCACAGTTCTCTCCCATTCTGAGCATGTAGCAGCACTGGCGAAGCCAGTAGGAATAATAACGCTTTGCCTTCACCTTTCAAGTGAATGCTAGCATTGTCTAAGACGGTAAAGAGTGCAGTGGGCTCTATGATGTATTTAACATCACGTCACCCCATTTGGTGTTGGGGGGGGTCTTGAACTTGGAAAATGAATGTAGGATTTCAAATTGACTGCACTTGTATCAGCCTTGATGGTGCCATTGAACTTGCCATGGGTAGAATCATTTCTGGACATGTAGTTCCTGTTACTGACGTCAAGAAAGGAGACGCTGATGGCCACAATATGCATTTTGGAAGCAGCCTGTTAACTAGGCACCCAGAACAGCCAAACCCATTTAATCCAATTTTTGCCATCATGACAGGGTGAAGAGGCTGGCACTGCACAAAAATGTGAGGCTTCTATTTGGTGGAGAGGAACTAAGAGAGCTGCATGGGTTTTAAATGTGAAAGTGAAAGTAACACATTTTAGGCCAAGTCCAGGAAGCAAGCAAGGTTGGATAGCAAGTCTTACAAGTTTTTCAAAGCCATTTGGTTCCTGAATTTCAGAGGGCAAGTAACATGAGTTTCAATAGCAAAGAATTTATACAAAAGTTTATCTAAATATATTCAGCTTCTGATTCCAGAAAGCAGAAGTTTGGATAGTGAGGGATATTTGTATTTACTGCTAGCTTACAGGCACTCATGCATGCATTCACTCACTCATTCATTTAGGATCTCGGCTTATTGCAAGAGCTGGGAGATTAAACAACCATCATCTAAACTAGAGATAATCATATAAAGATGAGTGGATATATGTAACTGCATAATTGTAAAAGAATAACTATGGTTCCCAAAGTGCCAAGTATGTGAGATGAGCTTGTTTTGGTTTAGTTTATATATGTACATCTTGGATTGAATATACAGTTGATCTTTAAACAACATGGGTTAAATCAAGTGGGTCCACTTATACACGAATTTTTAAAAATAAATGTGTTGAAAACGTTTCTGTAAATTTGCAACAATTTGGAAAAACACAGATGAAAGGTGTAGCCTAGCAATGTTGGAAAAGTTAAGAAAAAGATACGTCATAAATGCATAAAACATATGTCAGTACTATCTACATTATCATTTGCTACCATAAAATAGATATGAATGTATCATGAAAAGTTAAAATTTAGGCCAGGCCCCATGACTCACACCTGTAACCCCAGCTCTTTGGGAGGCTGAGGAGGGTGGATTGCTTGAGCTCAAAACTTGGAGACCAGACTGGGCAACATGGCGAAACCCCATCTCTACAAAAAATACAAAAATTAGCTGGGTATGGTGGCAGGTACCTGTAGTCCCAGCTACTTGGGAGGCTGAGATAGGAGAATCATCTGAGCTCTGGGGGTCAAGGCTGCAGTGAACCGTGATCACACCACTGCACTCTAGCCTGGGCTGCAGAGTGAAACTCTGTTTCAAAAAAAAAAAGTACTTAAAATTTACTGAAACTTAGGCACATAAACAAATAAAACTATGCATGACACCAGTCACAGTCTAGGAAAATTAAACAAATGTAAAGATGCAGTATTAAGTTATAACAGCATAAGTTGATTGCAGTGCATACTGAACTACTGTAACAATTTCATGGCTATGTCCTATCGTTATTGTGGTGAGCACAAGTGTTGTGAGTATCTACTTAAATCACTGAGTAACACTAATCATCTCCATATTAACAGTTGTCTCCAGTAAATTGCATCACGGTGAAAAGTGATCTCTTGTAGTTCTCGTGTATTTTTCATCATATTTAGTGCAACACTCTAAACTTTGAATAACACCATGGGACCCATTCACAGTGCCACTAATGATGCTGGAAGTGCTGCCAAGAAGCAGAGAAAAGCTATGAAATTATAAGAAAAAGTTGAACTGCTTCAGATGCACAGGTTGAGGTCTTTCCTCTGCCATTGCCGCCATTCCATACAGATGATTCATCTTGTAAACAGATAATACATTGATAAATACAACACAGTACTGGAAATGTATTTTTCTCTTTGTTATGATTTCTTCATAACTTTTCTGGCTTAGCTTACTTTATTGCAAGAATACAGTATATAAGACATATCACATACAAAATGTGTGTTCATCAGTTGTTTATGCTATTGGTAAGGCTTCCAATAAACAGAATGCTGTTAGCAGTTAAGTTTTGGGAAAATCAAAAGTTATGCATGGATTTCAACTGCATGGAACATTGGCACTCCCAACACTCAAGTTGCTCAAGGGTCAGTTGTATATTCCAAAACTTAACTAACAATCAGATCATGATTTCACAAGTATTTCACTAAAAGGAAATAAGCCAATTTAAAGACCAGTGTTAAAGAAATAATAACATGGGTGGTCCCTGAGTGTGGCAGAATCTGGAAGGTGGTTTGTGAATGACTGTGTTTGAAAAACACTTGGGCAGGGTGATCTGGGAGTACAGAGAAAACCTCCAACCCCAGCTTAGTAGGAGACCCACAGAAAGTGTCCCAGTACAGGTCCACTCATATTCCACTTAAACTATTCTGACTCCATCTTGAAAATCTAGAAGAACTAGTCATTAATAAAGAACAAGGATAATGCTTGGTGATTTAGTGAAGGTGACTGGTGTAGAATTCAGCTGTTGGCGCAAATGGCTTCCTTGGATTTTCCTGAGTTTGTTAGAGTTTATAACCCAAGAAAAAGTCTTGGTGCAGGTTTTACTGTTTTGGATGCAAGTAAAAGAGGAAAGAGTCTTTGGTTACTAATCAGTCAGCCAAGACTGAAGACGGACTTCTCTCCAGATTGCATATTCTGAGAATATCTTTAAGATCTGTGGTATCACACTTAGAGATAGGAATCATTTGCCGTTTTAATCAGATGAGAAAGTTGGACCTGGTACATGACTAACATGTATTGCGTTGTTGCCATCAGGGGTTTGTAAAGATAAAGCTTTTGATCTTGTAATATTATTGCTTAGTCTTTTCATGGTCAGGAGGACAGACAATTAAAATTCTAGCAATGTGAGGGAGGAATCTAGTAGAAAAGAATTTTCTTAGCAATGCTTCTGTTGCTGTCTGAAGTAAATTTTTATTTGTTTTTGTATGAAAAATTGAAACATCACACAAGGTGTGTTTGCAAAGTATGTCTCCTGCCCACTCCAGACTTCAGTTCTAATCCCCCAGTGAATCTACCACTCAGTTTCCCATGTACCTACATGCACTGGTATGTAAATACCTTTTCAAAATGCAAATGGCAGCAAAATGTACTCTTCAGCCTCTTGCTTTCTCATTTAACAGTATATCTCATAATTCTTTTTTTAACAGTTACATAACTTATTTAACTAGTGTCCTGTCGTGAACATTTAGAGTTGCTCCCAGGTTTTTGCTGTTGATTGACTGTTCGTTAGAAGGAGGGTGAGTTTATGCATGATTTTAGTGTTTGAGTGTGTTCTACATTTCCTAGGACTGAAAATGCCCATTCCCTCAGTGGGAGTCATTTGGATGTGATGTCCATCCAATGGCAAGTAAAGGACACCAGTCGTAGCGTTCTGGACTATTCATTGGTGGGATGGTAGGGATAAGCAATTTTCTCATCAGCTATGACATCTTAATCTCTCTGCAGGACACTCAGTGTCCTCTGTTGAACTCCAGATGGATCTAAAGGATTAAGATAATAGACTTTGAGTTTTTTAAGGATAGATATCTATTCTCATGTATTATACATATGGCCTCACTTAGATTCGGTAATGAGTTTGTGAGACGCTAGATGGTGTGGTGTGGTGAAAGAATGATAAAATTTGGAATCAGAAAACCCGATTCAAGTCCAGCTTCTCTACACTGGCATCATTATTGTTGGCAAGATACCTTGTCTGTGCATCAGTTTCCTCATCTGTAAAGTAGGGATGATATGGACATTAAACTAGGTAATGTCTGGGAAAGTACACTCTAAAAACATCATTGCACAAACATTAGTTACTATTTAACCCAACTCCTTCCTTATAATGAAAGGGAGGTTCAAGAGGTGAGAAGTGACTTTCCTGGGCATATACATACATCTGTGATTAATGATATTTGTACCTTTAGTGTTTGTCTTCAAAAATTTCAGAAGCAGAGCTCAGCTTTAAAAAAAAAAGAAAGAAAGAAAAAAGGAACATTGGAAAGAATGAGAAAATGTTGTAACTTAATTAATTTTTCTCATCTACTATTTGCGCTTTAGTTGTTTAATCCCCGTTTTTACAGAATGTGAAATATATAAATATCAGTTTTCTGATTGTCTTCTATGATTTATGGTGCTTGCTTTGTTTTGGTGCTTTAGACATGAGTAACATTGTATTAGTTTGAAACTAAAATTACTTCTCCCAGTGTCACTCACACACACACATCACACCCAGCAAAAAAAGCTCTGGATTTAAAAAATAAAATAAAAATAATGCCAGAAGTATGAGTGGCTATTCACTAGTTGGAAATAGCTTTTCACACTGGATGGTAAACACTAGCCTTTATAATGTTCCCAAATCACAAACATATAGAATGTTCTCAAATCACAAACATTTAGAATGTTCTCAAATTCCCGATCACAAAAAATTGCTTTCAATTCACTCCCAAAAGCTGAACAGGAGACCACAGAGCACTTTGTATTCCAAGGAGGAAAAAAAAAAAAAACCTGAAAACTGAATAAACAAAAACACAATCTAATGCAGTGGATCTCTTTTTTGTAAAAGTGTTGATTTGAAAAGCTTCCCTGATGACCCAACATAAAGAAGGGGTGAATGTTTGGGGTGATGGGTGTCCCAGTTGTACTGGTTTGAGCATTAACATGGTATGCATGTCTCAAAATATAACGTGTACCCCCAAAATATGTACAACTATTATGTATTAACAGAAAATATCAGTATAATTGTTATCACATAACATTTAATGATATAGATATGAATAAATACAATGCTGCTTTTTAAAAAAAGCCTCCAAAGCTAAAAATTGCCTTGAAAATGAATGCTGTGTACTCATGGTTTTGAGTAGTGGGTTTTCAGTAGCTCTGTGGTGTGTACTCACTTCAGTGCCCTGTGGATGGGCAGAGTTGGACAGGATTTTTTAAGAAAACGCTATTAATAGTTCCAATAGCTTGCTGCTTCTTCTATTCTGAAATCAATATTTGAAGGCCTTGCAATAACATTTTGGAACAAAATATGAAGGCATACCAGGACCTATCTTGATGTCTGGTTTCTCTTTCTTTTTAAACTTGAGATATAATCCACATCTTATAATAGTCACCCTTTTAAAGTATACAATTCAGCATATTGACAAAGTTGTGTAACCATCACCAATAGCTAACTTCAGAACATTTTTACTCCCCGAAAAGGAACCCCATGTCCATTAGCACATACTCCCCTCATCCCCAACCCTAGATAATGGCTAATGTATTTTCTATTTATATGGATTTGCCGCCTGTGAGCATTTCATGTAAGTGGAATCATACAATGTGTGTCCTTTATGTTTGACTCCTTTCACTCAGCATTACCATGTTCAAGGCTTACCCATGTGGTAGTCTTGTATCAATACTACAGGTACTGATGTAGCTGTACTAAGGTAGCATGTATCAGTACTTCTTTTCTTTCTGTGGCCACATAATATTCCATTATAAAGATATAACACTGTTTATCTGCCTATCAGTCGATAAACACTTAGGTTGTTTAAACTTTTTGGAGATTGAGAAGAATGATGCTAACAAATGCTAACAACATTTATGTACAAGTTCCAATGAGGAAATGTGCTTTCCATTCTCTTAGTGTCTGTTTATCCAAGTCATCTTATTGGTAACCTGAGAAAAAAAGGGAATGAGATTCATTTGGATAAATTAAGAAGCAGAATACGTATGTACTGATAGAGAGGCTGTGGTCTTTGGGTTACAAATCATTGTTCTTTTGCCTCCAACAAGCAGTGGTATAACCAGTTCCTGACTTTTTGGAAACAAACGTGTAGATAGACTGTAAATCCTAGTGGTTTGCAGTGTCCCTACCCCATGAGACATGAGAAATAATCGTACACTCCTGTTAATTAACAGTGCATCACTTGGGCTATTTCTCCATGGTGGAGGGGACTATGAGTGTAGCCAAGGAAAGGAAAAAAGATATTGGGATTTTTCTAAGTTTTTTTTATATGGTGGGTGTAATTTGAAAAGGGCCTCTTGGTGCTCTGTTCATCCTGCAGAGGACTTCGCTTTTATTATGGTTATAGTTCCATGCCATCCCCGGACACCACGTGGGAACCCCCAGCCAGTTTGCCAAGGTGAGAATGATCTTTAATTATTTCCTGTGTTGCCTCCTTTTGGGTGTTTGCTTTTATGCACAGGCCTTTGGGACCTCAGCCCAAAGAAGTATGAAGGATGATGGAATTTAATTGGGTTCCTTAAGGAAGGTGGCCCCTTCAACAATACACAAAAAAGCCCTTCACTTAGGGCAAGCCACACATTGAGTTAATCATATTCTTTTTTTATTTTTATTTTTATTTTATTACACTTTAAGTTCTGGAGTACATGTCCAGATCATGCAGGACTGTTATATAGGTATACACATGCCATGGTGGTTTGCTGCATCCCCTCCGTCATCTACATTAGGCATTTCTCCTAATGTTATCTCTCCCCAATCCTCTCACCCCCTGCTATCCCTACCCTAGCTCCCCCACCCCACAGGCCCCAGTGTGTGATGTTCCCCTCCCTGCTTCCATGTGTTCTCGTTGTTCAACACCCACTTATGAGTGAGAACATGCGGTGTTTGGTTTTCTGTTCTTGTGTCAGTTTGCTGAGAATGATGGTTTCCAGATTCATCCATGTCCCTGCAAAGGACATGAACTCATCCTTTTTTATGGCTGCATAGTATTCCATGGTGTATATGTGCCACATTTTCTTT
>CAUYLG010043014.1:0-17611 GCA_963573385.1 Cacajao melanocephalus
TATTTAAATTAGATTATAATTATATTAATTTCAAATATTATTTATACAATATATTTATATAAATATAAATATTACATTTAGTATATTATATTTGATCTATATTATTATATATTAAATATATTTACATATAAATAATAATTAAATGTAAAATTAAATGTTTAATTAAATAGTTTAAATAAATGTTAATATTTAATAATATTAAATGACATTAGAGAATATTTAAAATAAAATTTAAATAACTTATTATTTGTGTTGGAGTCTCACTCTGTCACTTAGGCTGGAGTGCAGTGGCGCAGTCATAGCTTACTGCAGCCTCAAACTGCTGGACTCAACTGATCCTCCCACCTCAGCCTCCTGTGTACCTGGGATCACAGGTGTACACCACCACACTTGGCTAATTAAAAAAAGAAATTTGTGGAGACAAGTTCTTGGGGTCTCACTGTGTTGCTCAGGCTGGACTTGAGTCCTGGCCTCAAGTGATCCTCCTGTCTCAGCCTCCTAAAGTTCTGGGATTATGAGGATGAGCCAGCACACATGGCCAATAAATTATCATTAGTGGTTAAAAATATTTCCTGATTTTACCAGTCTGACCATTCCCAGCTTCTCCTGGGCATGCACACCTGTATTTCCTCTATCTCCTTCTCTTTATCATTTCTGGAATAGCTACCTGTCCCTTCTTTTCATGTTCTTCATCCTTTGCCTTTCTTCCTTGAGTTAGGATATGCCCTTCTCTCCTTTTTTCTTTTTCTTGTTTCCTGTCTTTTACCATCTGCTGTGCATAGACCCATACTTGATGCTGGGGGTTCAGATGAAGAGTGCATAAAAGAAATAAAAATGTCCTTGAAGAACTCGTAAATTAAGGAAAATATCCAAGAACTAACCTGAGAATATGAGCATGTTATTAGATCTTGGTGTACTTCCCTCTTCACCCATCTTCCCCTGTCCTCTGAATTCCTCCCAACCAAGGCAGCCCTCCCCATGCCCTCTCCTCAGCAGAGGCAGTGGGCTGCATCCCCTGAGAGCCTACCCTGTGCCTTGCCCTGTGCAAGCCTTTCTGCACAACTGCCCACCCTGTTCTCTATCCCTCTCTAGGCCTTCCAGCTGACCTCCCTCCCACTGCCCTGGTCAGCAGATCCCACTGGCCTGTTGTTATCTGTTGCAGGATCACCTTCAGCAGTGCTTATTTCAAGCTGTGCAGTGTTCTAATGAAAACTGCCAGGAACCAGTCCTACGAAAAGACCTGAAAGAACATTTGAGTGCATACTGTCAGTTTCGAGAGGAAAAATGCGTTTATTGCAAAAAGGATGTGGTAGTCATCAATCTACAGGTAAAAAACAACAACACACATGTCCGGGCGCGGTGGCTGATGTCTATAATCCTAGCACTTTGGGAGGCCGAGGCGAGTGGATCACCTGGGGTCAGGAGTTTGAGACCAGCCTGGCCAACACGGTGAAACCCTGTCTCTACTAAACATGCAAAAATTAGCTGGGCGTGGTGATGTGTGCCTGTAATTCAGCTATTCGGGAGGCTGAGGCAGGAGAATTGCTTGAACCCATGAGGTGGAGGTTGTAGTGAGCCCAGATCATGCCATTGCACTCCAGCCTGGGTGATGAGTGAAATTCCTTCTCAAATTAAAAAAAAAAAAAACCACACACACACACACACAAAACAGTCATCTGTATAGAGCTAAGTTATGCCTGAATGGTCACAGTGAATCAGGTGAAATGCCAGAAGAACATTCCTGCATTTATTTTTGTACACAGTTAGGTCTAAAGAATTTGCTTTTTGGAGAGAAGTTCTGTGAAAAGCTTCAGACCTTCCTGTTGGTAGCACTCTATTCATTTATTGTTGGCAAAAATATTATTTGAACACGTGCTATGTATGTGTAAGGAATGCTAGGTGCTGAGTCACAAGGAGGTGATGATAATGTCTCCTGAATTCTGAATTCTGCAGTGTAGCTGGGGAGGCGGGATGTAGGCCTAAAAAGAAACCATGGGTACCTTTTACATGTCCCGAAGGAGTTATGCTGGCAGTTCCCCAATCTACCTTCTTTGAGTCCTGTGCTCTATGACTTTTTTTTGGAATAATTGGAAAATTTAATATTTCAGTTAAGTTAATTTATGCCTAGAAAGCAGACATCTTTAATCCTTTTTTGGAACCAGGCCATAACTTTCTGTAGAGAGTAAGCCATATGACAGAGAGCCCCAAAGAGACACAGGTGTAATCACTGTGAGGCCATGGAAGACAACCCTTGGCTTTGTTTTATTGCACTTTCTCTGTTTCAGAATCATGAGGAAAACTTGTGTCCTGAATACCCGGTATTTTGTCCCAACAATTGTTCGAAGATTATTCTAAAAACCGAGGTAACTGCAAATAATCCTCTCTGTACATTTTATGGAAGATGAAGTTTTGGTAATCATTGTGGTCTGTGTTTGATAAAATCCCATAGATAAGGGCCCAGGGCTTAAATTATACTCATGATGATGATGTCTCTGTCTTTCCTTCTCTTTGCCCTGCAAACTCTTTCCAGTTTTCATCATAGCTCTTTCTTGCCAGGCATCTCTCCTTCTCCTGGTCCTTGCCTTCTTCCCAAGTCACCCTTGGTTTCCCGATTGCTGCATTTGGAGAATCAGTGATGAATTTATGCTTGTGGCTATCCATTTCGTAGGTGGATGAACACCTGGCTGTATGTCCTGAAGCTGAGCGAGACTGTCCTTTTAAGCACTATGGCTGTGCTGTAACGGTATGGAATGCCTTTTTGTTTCTGCCTCTACATTCTGCTGTGTAATTCACTTGGCAAGTTCAGTTTACTCTCTGTTCCATCGAGGATGGAGAAAGACATACCGTTCTGAGAAATTTAAGGCTAATTATTTTAGGGTTCTCCAGTGAAACAGAACGAATGGGATATATACATATAGAGAGATATTTATTTTAAGAAGTTGGCTCTTGCAGTTGTGGGGGCTAGCAAGTCCAAAATCTGCAGGGCAGCTCAGCAATCTGGAAACTCTGGAAACTCTGAGTTTCTATGCTGCAGTCTTGAGGAGAAGCACTTTTTTTCAGGAAACCTTAGTGTTTGCTCTGAAGGCCTTCAGATGATTGTATGAGGCCCACCACACTATGGAGGGTAATTTGCTTACTTCAAGTCTACCAATTGTTTTCATCACATCTATAAATACCTTCACAGCAACATATAGACTTGTTTTGACCAAATAATTGGGCACCATAGCCTAGCCAGGTTGACACATAAAATTAACCATCACAATAATTATTTCTAATTCCAATTCCATTGCCTCCACCTGGTTTGGGAACCTTCTGGGGTTACTCCTCTCATGATTACAAACCCTGGTTTTGTGGTGATATACCCTTGTATATCACCAAGTATACTGAAACAAAATGGACTAAAATTGTGTTTTATTAGGTATGTTATTACCTTTTAAATACTTTAAAGTAGTTGTTCATGAATTATACAAAATTAAAATAAAATTTGATTTCTACTTCAGTCTTTTGAATAGATTCCAAATGGATCAAAGTTTTAGGCATTAAAATATATCAGGCTCTGTATTATCATTCTGTGTTTTCTGTAAATCTAAAATTACTCCAAAATAAAAAGTTTACTTCAGAAATCATGAAAATGCTAGAAGGAAAAATGAGTGAATTTTTTTGTTCTTAAAATAAAGAGGCTGGCGCAGTGGCTCACACCTGTAATCCCAGTACTTTGGGAGGCTGAGATAGGTGGATCATTTGAGGTTAGGAGTTTGAGACCAGCCTGGACAACATGGTGAAACCCCGCCTCTACTATAAATACAAAAATTAACTGGGTGTGGTGGCTGGCGTGGGCACCTGTACTCCCAGCTATTGGGGAGGCTGAGGTATGAGAATCCCTTGAACGTGGGAGGCCGAGGTTGCAGTGAGCCAAGGTTGTGCCACTGCACTCCAGCCTGGATGGCAGAGTGAGACTCTGTCTCAAAACAAAAACAAAACAAAACAAAAACCCAGAAAGTATAACAAAAAAAGCAGCTCTTTCCTAAATGACTGTCACAAAAGCAGAAGCCATAATTTTGATAAACTTAATAATAAATATTTAAAACTTATATGTGGTTTTTAAAAATATCATAAATAAAGTCAAATAGCAAACCATGAGCTGGAGGGAAAAGTTTGCAACATGTGATCAGACAAAAAGAAAAGGGGGCTATTTTCCTTAATATACAAAGAATTCTTACATGTTAATAACTTACTCAACTTAATGGAAAATTAGACAAAGATATATAGTATATGGGCAGTTCCAGAAAAAAATTTATTTGGCTGATAGATGTAAGAAAAGATGCTCAGTTTCACTCCTAAATAAATATAAATTACAACAAGAAATATTTTACCTAATGTCATCAAATTGATAAAGATTAAAACATTTTATGATACCTCACTTTTTTTAAGGGCAATTTCATATATTTCATATATTTCATATATTTCATATATTTTCATATCTATATCTCATATATTTCATATATATAAAATATATATGTGAAAAATATATATGGAAATATAGATATGAGATATATATATGAAATATATGAAAATATATGAAATATATGAAAATATATATTTTCATATATCTATGAAATATGAAAATAAAAAATGAATCCACACATTGACCCTGCAGTTCTGCTGCTAGTATTTATGCCACAGATATCCTTTTTTAAGTATACAGTGATTACACATACACAAACATACACAAAGATGTTTATTCTATTATTGTTTGTGTAGGGAAAAAAAAACCCCAAAGCTAAAAACAACCTATAAGTTCATCATTAAAACATAAACTATATAGTTATATATTCATATTTTAGAATACTATGTAGCTGATAAAAATAATGAGATCTATATAAAAAATTATATATAGTATGTTCTCATTTGTGTTAAAAATGTGTATATAGCCTTACTGACTCTGATGAGACTAGGAAATTGGGTGTGGAGATAGGCCTTTTATTTGTCATTCTTCTTTTATTTATCTACTTGGGAGGCTGAGTTGGGAGAATCTCTTGAGCCAGGGAGGCAGAGATTGCAGTGAACCAAGATCACGCCATTGCACTCCAGCCTGGGCAACAGAGTGAGACTCTGTCTCAAAAAAAAAAAAAAAAAAATGCAGAATTGCTTTAAAGCTCTGAAAAGGATCTTTACAGTCAGGTCCAAATCTCCAGTTGGTTTGTATTCTAGAACTTGCCTCAGTACCAGAGCTTGGGATGGCTGGGGTAGTTATTCTCCGGAACCTTATTTAGAACAGCCTGTCACCAGAGGCCAACCCTAACCTGAATGGAAATTGATGATAAATATTTAGTTAGGATGGAACCCCGTGAACACCTAACAAACATTTAATTTTACTAGTAATATAGGCAGTCTCCAAATAAATATTTTAATGATTAGGGAAAAAGCAACCATTTCTTTTTACAAATACATTCTTTGGTTTTTGAGAGCAACAAATTTGCATGGGCTGAAATTAAAATCAGCTGGCATTCCTTCTGCCCATGGCAGCCAGGCAGTGATTGGAGGTGGCATGGTACTGAGCTTGACAGGAGGAAGAACTGGCGTTGACTTAAAACTGATTTGAAGATAACCCACCAAGGAGATAGGTTTTATGTGGGAATAGTTGAGAGATGATAACTCGATTTAACCCACAGTCATATACTCCCAGAGCAAGGAAGAAAATCAGCACTGAGAATTTTGATATTGGCTGATTCTCTGTCTCATGGTTTTTGTAGAATCCTAAAGTTGGGGCAGGGCATGGTGGCTCACACCTGTAATCCCAACACTTTGGGAGGCCAAGGCAGGCGAATTACTTGAGGCCAGGAATTCAAGACTAGCCTGGCCAACATGGTGAAACCCCATCTCTACTAAAAATATAAAAATTAGCTGTGCATGTTGGTGGGTGCCTGTAATCCCAGCTACTTGGGAGGCCAAGGCACAAGAATCGCTTGAACCCAGGAGGCAGAGGCAATGAGCTGAGATCACACCACTGCACTCCAGCCTGGGTGACAGAGCAAGCTATCAAAAAAAAAAAAAAAAAAAAAAAAAAAGAATCCTAAAGCTGGAAAAGGAACTCACTGGAGTCATTTTTCCTGCAACCCCCCTAGAGACTGGTGCATGTTTAAACTATTAAAGTAAGCAAAGTTGTTAAGATATCCTACCACCTCTCTCATTTTTTGGAGCCTCTCATCAACCTGACTTATTTTTCTCTTCACATTGAAGGATAAACGGAGGAACCTGCAGGAACATGAGCAGTCAGCCTTACGGGAGCACATGCGTTTGGTTTTAGAAAAGAACGTCCAATTAGAAGAACAGGTAAATCTTCAAAGGTACAAACATAAAGTGAAGCAACAGAATTGCTGAGATTTGCTTCCTCTGTGCTGGTATTTTTCTATTCTCCTCTATTTCATTTTAAGTCAATTGGAGGTAGATGTTTTTCTATTAAGTAGCCAAACAGGCTCATAGAATTATAGAATGTTAGAATTGGAAGGTGCCATTAAGATCCTTGGGTCCATCCCCTTCATTCAACAGAGGAAATAACTGAGCTCTGAGAAATTTTTGTGTTTTAATTGGAAGTAGCAGAATTCAATCTCAAAACCCATGTCCTCTGATTCTAAATCCAGTACTCCCCGTGGTATACCATAACTGCCTCTCAATAGCCTATCTACACACATTTTGGTTAATACCTGGTACCTAGCAATTTGATGTTTAAATACATTAATATTACTGTGAAACAACAGTTGACTGTCTGTTCTAAGCACTATGGGTTTTATAAATTTCGTGATAAGTCTAAGCTCCTGCCTTTGAGAAGCTTTGCAGCCTGACAAATGCATACATACACACTTATTTCACCGAGTTGTGATTATCAAGTGAAATGGTATGCAAATGCCTGCCATAGTTCTTGTGGCACTCATATTAACCTCAATAAATGCTGACTGTATTGAGCAATTTTTAAGAAAGTTAATTATTTTGTTAGAACATCTCAAAAAATCAGACTTTTCAACCCCAAGTAGGGAAGAAAACCATCCATTTTCAGAAAAGGAGCTGATGTTTACTACTGCAGAGGAGTTTTTGATGTCTGATTCTTTTATTAAAGTAGGTATGTGAGTTTCCAGGGTCAGATCCTGGAGAAAATTAGGAAGACTAATTAAACAGTAACTTTGGTAGAAAGCATGCTGCCTTGTAACCGTTCTTAAGTTCTTTCTGTATCAGTTGCCTCATTCATCCATCCTTTCATTCAAGAAACACCTACCATATGTCAGGTACAGTGTTTGCTGTTAGGGACACTGAGCCAAGGAAGACATAGCCTCTACCCTTGAAGAACTAACATAAATATAAACAGGTAAGTTGTCATGGCTTGTAGAACGTGCTATAACTCAGTCTAGGGTACAGAGACTGTAGCAGTTTATTCTGGGTGAGTTGGGGAAGACTTTCCAAGGTAAGATATCCAAGCTGCCTCTTGAAGGAGAAAAGATTCAGTAATTAAAATGTGGAAAAAGGACATCCAAAAGGGAGAGCTTGCACTGAAGCAGGGAGGCATAAGAAATTCTGATGGATCAAGGAAATGGGGTTTTAGGATGAATGGACTTCTTAGTATGAGACAGGGAAAGGCTGGAGACCCGGTGTGTTGGATCAAGATTGCAGTGGCCTTCCGTGTAGCCTATGAAGTTTTGAACACTGTGCATTCAATTATTTTTTCATTAATTCATACTCTGCCTTGTTTCAAAAAGGTTTTAAGGGCCAGAAGTTTGAACTAATGTTTTTTTCAGTAGTAGGGAGCTAATGGAGGTTTCTTAATTGGAAAATACTTGGCCAGCTAATTGTTTGTCGAGATAGGGTCTGGCCCTGTCACCCAGGCTGGAGTACAGTGGTGCAATCTGGACTCTCTACAATCTCTGCCTTGCAGGCTCAAGAAATCCTCCCACCTCAGCCTCTTGAGTAGCTGGGACTATAGGTGTGCACCACCACACTCAACTGATCTTCGTATTTTCTTTTCTTTTCTTTTCTTTTTGAGATGGAGTCTCACTCTGTCGCCAGGGCTGGAGTGCAGTGGTGCGATCTCGGCTTACTACAACCTCCACCTTCTGGGTTCAGGTGATTCTTCTGCCTCAGCCTCCTGAGTAGCTGGGACTACAGGCATGTGCCACCATGCCCAGCTAATTTTTTTTTAATTTTTAGTAGAGATGAGGTTTCACCATCTTGGCCAGGCTGGTCTTGAACTCCTGACCTCGTGATCCACCCGCCTCGACCTCCCAAAGTGCTGGGATTACAGGCATGAGCCAACGCACCCAGCCATTTTTGTATTTTTTTTGTGGAGACAGGGTTTCACTATGTTGCCCAGGCTGGTCCCGTGAGCTCAAACCATCTGCCTGCCTCAGCCTCCCAAAGGGCTTTGTTTGTTTTTTAAAAGCAAGAAAGTTGGTAATAGCATGGCAATTGATAAGAGTGAAGGCTCTGGAGCCAGAATGCCTAGGTTTGCAGCCAGGCTGCACACTAGCCATATGAGTTTGGACAAACTACTTCATCTCTCATCCCGAGTTTCCTCACTTGTAAATGGGATTGTGATGATGGTTAAGCTAGCAGCACAATGCCTAACACACAAGAAGCACTTCAATAGTAGGTGGAAGCAAGATGCTGGAGGTGGTGGTGGTGGTGATGGTGAAGACTCAACCAAGGCCATGTCAGTGCGCTGGAAAGAGAGCATCAAGAGACATTCTGAGGTTGTAAATGGCATGCAGTAAGCTGAGTAAACAGGGGACATGGTAATGATATTAACTGAGATTGGCCTACAGAACTGGAGCAGGTTAGAGGTGAGGGTGCAGAGAGAGACAAGGAGTTTGCTTTTGGTCAGGCAGGTAGGTAGACATCAGCTCTAGGGGTCTAAATAAAGGATTCTAGGGCCAGAGATCAAATGATTCTCTCAGCCATTTGCGCATTCATTCATAAAACGCATCAAATGCCTTTTCTGTGCCAGGCACTGTCCTAGGCTCTGAGGATAAAGAAATAAGCAGATGTAGTCTCAAGAAACAATTTAGTGGAGGAGAAGACCAAAACAACAAAAAAAAGCAAGTTATAAGTGTGATAATGATGATTTATACACTAGAATGTGAACAGGGTATCATGGAACTTGAGAGGTGGTCTGGGTGGGTGGTACTAGTAAGGACTATTTCCAAGAGGATGTGCCTGTAAGTGGAGGCTTACAAAGTGGTAGTTTTTAGATGAAGAGAGAAGTGTCTGAGAGAGCAGGGTATGATGGGAAATAAGAGTTGTGGGGTCTTGCTGGGCAAGGATGCATGTGGAATGTGAATGGGCTTGAGGCTGAAAGTACAGCCAGGGTCGGGTCATGTAGGGCTCACTGTCACCTATAAAAGGAAGCCGCTAGAGACCTTTATGCAGGGAATGCTCAAGATCAGATTTTTCTCTTAATCTTATTCTGGTCACAGTATGGAGTACAAATTGAAGGAGAACAAGACTAAAGCCAGGGAGAGCATTCATGCTGTTCATTCGTTTAACAAACATTTATCAAGCACCTACTGGTGCCAGGCACCAGTCCAGTTGCTGGGGTCATGGTGGACTGTGAGATTTATACCATTCCCGGCTCCCATGGAGCTTATTATGTTCTAGTGTGTGTTGTGGGTAGAACCGGTAGAGCAGGACCAGTTAGAAAGCTGCTGTCGTAGCCCAAGGGAGAAATAATGAAGACTGAAACACACAGTCCACCATGTGCTGAAATGAGAAGTGGTTGTAAGTCTTTTTCTTTCTATTGTCAGTGTTAAAAGTTAAAGTTGGCAACTGTTGCAGATTGAATGGATGTGGGAATAAGAGAAGAGCTGTCTAGGATCAGCTTTAGGTATCTAGTTGTTTCCCTCAAGTAGATTATAAAATCTGTCAGTATGCTACCCACATATTTTGCCTATCACTTGCTGGGTCGTATGCTGATGGGTTACTTAAACTCTGTACTTCTGTTTTCTCATCTGAAAAATGAGTCTAATATTCATGCAACTCATAGGGTTCTTTGAGGCATACAAGAGCTAATGAATAAAAGGGTATGACAGACAGCAAATTTTTGCCATTATTGCTATTGATACTGTGCATATAGCATTTAATGTGGTATGGTGATCAGTACTCTTAGTTTTATTTATTTATTTATTTATATTTTTGAGATGGAGTTTTGCTTTTGTTGCCAAGGCTGGAGTGCAATGGCGCTATCTTGGCTCACAGCAACCTCTGCCTCCTGGGTTCAAGCAATTTTCCTGCCTCAGCCTCCCAAATAGCTGGGATTACAAGCATGTGCCACCATGCCCAGCTAATTTTTTGTACTTTTTAGTAGTGATGGGGTTCCTCCATGTTGGTTAGGCTGGTCTTGAACTCCCAACCTCAAGTGATCCACCAGCCTCAGCCTCCCAAAGTGTTGGGATTACAGGTTTGAGCCACCAGGCCTGGCCTAGTTTTATTTTAAGAGACAAGGTGTCACTATGTTACCCAGGCTGGACTCAATCTCCTGGGCTCAAGTGATCCTCCCCCATCAGCCTTCCAGGTATCTTGGATTACAGGTGTGTTCTACTGTGCCTGGCTTCTGTGTTTGCTTGGTAAGTGCATTTGAATGAATGAAGAGAACTAGTTCAGTAAATTCAGTCAAGTGATGTCTGTCATTAGATGAACCATCATTGTAGGTTAGGTATAGAAAAGGCTGATGAGAAATTCTTTGGATGTGCCTTTTTGGAACCACCTGTAAATATCTTCCTAAGCCAGGCATGGTGGCTCACGCCTGTAATCCCAGCACTTTGGGAGGCTGAGGCGGGCGGATCACAAGGTCAGGAGATTGAGACTATGCTGGCCAACATGGTGAAACCCTATCTCTACTAAAAATACAAAAATTAGCTGAGTGTGGTGCTGCACACCTCTAGTCCCAGCTACTTGGGAGGCTGAAGCAGGAGAATCGCTTGAACCCAGGAGGCGGAGGTTACAGTGAGCTGAGATCACGCCACTGCACTCCAGCCTGGGCAACAGAGCGAGACTCTGTCTCAAAAAAAAAAAAAAAAATCTTCATACAATTATGTAGGAATCTACCTGTAAATATTTTCCTAGAAATAAATATGTATTTTTTCCTAGATACTTTCTTAGCTGCAAGTACAATTTTAACTTACATGCATGCAGTTACATTCAATGGCCTTATTTTTCCTCACATTCCTGTTATTAGATTTCTGACCTACACAAGAGCCTAGGACAGAAAGAAAGTAAAATCCAGCAGCTAGAAGAAACTATAAATAAAATTGAAAAGGAGTTCAAGCAGTATACACAGTTGTTTGGCAGAAATGGAAGCTTCCTCTCAAACATCCAGGTGAGAAATGGCCTTTCTGTTGAAAGTCAAGATTTGGCTTTCAGTTGCAGTGGGATTTTTCTTTTAACTGTTTAAATAGAAATAATTTAAAATATACAGAAAAGCTGTAAGAAAAAGATGATGCAAAGAACACTTGTATAACCTCCACCCAGATTGACTCATGGTCAACATTCTGTCCTGTTTGCTTCATCATTCATGCTCCCTGCCGCTGCTTCTTCCCCGATGTGTGTGTGTGCACGTGCATGTGCGCTTTCTAAACCATTTGAGAGTGCAGTGTGTATATTATTGCCCTTTACCTCTACATATTAATACTTCAGTATATATTTCCTCAGAATAAAGATCTTCTTTTACACAACCCCAGTAACTTTAACATTGATACAACACTTCTATATAATTTATAGCCATTAGGGTTTTAATTAATGTTGAGCCAATATTAATCACTTGATTGCAGATTCATTGAGAGCATCTGTAGTCCTGTATTTTATAGTCAATAAGTGAAACTATTAATTCCCTTGGGAAGAAAAAGCTTTAAACATCACTAAAATATAGCAAAAAGAAGTACTTTGTGAATTATGAATGTTAAATAACCATAAATGAATTCTGATGGATCACAACTTTATCATGATTATAAAGTTTATAGTGAAAAAGATTTCAAGACATGTGGTATAGGAAATATATTTGAAATTTAGATTATCCCAGAAAATCTAGGCCCTATCATTTCCATATTTGTCCAGCACATTACATACATACACACCCCCCACATATACATACAATATATATTTATGTGAGATATATATGTAAGATATATGCATATGTGTATATACATATATATGTACAGATGCTCCTTGACTTACATGGAGTTATGTCCTGATAAACCCATTAAGTTGAAAATATCCTAAGTCAAAAATATGTTTAGTACACCTAACCTATTAATCATAGCTTGGCCAAGTATACCTTAAATGTGCTCAGAACACTTACATTAGCCTACAGTTGGGCAGTCATCTAACACAAAGTCTATTATATACTAAAGTATTGAATTCTCCATGTAATTTATCACACACTGAAAGTGAAAAAATAAAATGGGTACTCTGAGTAGCCATACGTTGTATATACACACACAGAGAAAGGAAGGAGTAGTTTTATTAATCGTTTCCACCTGAGAGAGCAGTCAAGCGTTTAGGCCTTACTCGGGGCCTTCTGTACCACCTGCAGAGCTCAGGCCAGAACAGGTGGGCCTATTCCATCTCATTCTCCACCTTCTGGCAGACAGGAGTGAATCAGGAGACTGGCCTCTAAGAAGAGAAAGAAGTGATAGGGCAAGAGGAGAGATAACATGAAAATAAATATATAAAGATAGGTTAGAGAACCAAGCAGAGGGAAACAAAGGGAGGATAAAAACTAGATAAAGAGAAGTTCAATCATTTAGAACAGGAGCTGTGGTAAGAGAGGAGGAGGAAGAATATAATTAGGTGGCTTATTTCTCTGTGATCCTCATTGAATTTTATTTTCTGGGCTTGTATTTTTCATCCTGTTAATTGATTGATTAAATGTGATATGTTTGAATTGATAAAAAAGTTAATCTCAATGAATTACTAAAATAGTAACTAATTTTTTAAACATCATGATCCATTTTGTAATGAAAGGTTTTTGCCAGTCACATTGACAAGTCGGCTTTGCTAGAAGCTCAAATGCTTCAATTATCACAAACTGTTAAACAGCAACAACATAAATTTGACAACCTGAGGCCTTTGATGGAAGCAGTTGATACAGTGAAACAGAAAATTACCCTGCTAGAAAACAATGATCAAAGATTAGGTATGTCTGATATCTTATTTCTCTTTTGGTGACTCATTTGTCTGCATGTGTTCATGAAACAAACACCTGGCCAAATAGAGAGTCACATCTGTCCAGGATAAACAATGGCTGAATCTGCTATTTGTGAGAGCATTGTGAGATTTCTAGCTACTCAGGCAAAAATGAGGGAGGACCATGAGCAGGGTTGGGGGACTGGGCTAGGAAATTCCAAGACTGGAAACAGGACTGCAAATTCCAACAGGGATTGATGACTTTTAAGAAGAGTGGAAAATAATGAGAAAGCACAGGGAGAGATATGGTGAGATCATTGTTTAGGTATGGAAAAATATAAAAGGGTTTGACTATTTAAAAGCATTCTAGTTGGAAAAGTATGGGGCTCAGCATGCTGATTCACGCTGGTTGAATGCTCAGCGTGTCTTCTCTACACATCAGTGAGTTTAAGAGTACCCATCCAGGTTTCCCTGGAGGCAGTGTGCCGAGACATGATATTTCCTGAGTTAGTATTGTTACAATAAATGCTCCATTTGCGGACACTGAATTCGGCTCATCTTTAAGATACCAGAATTCCCAAATTCCACTTTGGGAAAATTCTAAAGATATGTTTTAGGCCTATGCAATCTTTTTTTTTTTTTTTTTCCTTATTTGCAGCTGTTTTAGAAGAGGAAACTAACAAACATGATACCCACATTAATATTCATAAAGCACAGCTGAATAAAAATGAAGAGCGATTTAAATTGCTGGAGGGTACTTGCTATAATGGAAAGCTCATTTGGAAGGTGACAGATTACAATATGAAGAAGAGGGAGGCAGTGGACGGGCATACAGTGTCCATCTTCAGCCAGTCCTTCTACACCAGCCACTGTGGCTACCGGCTCTGTGCTAGAGCGTACCTGAATGGGGATGGGTCTGGGAAGGGGACACACCTGTCCCTGTACTTTGTGGTCATGCGAGGAGAGTTTGACTCATTGTTGCAGTGGCCATTCAGGCAGAGGGTGACCCTGATGCTTCTGGACCAGAGTGGCAAAAAGAACCACATTATGGAGACCTTCAAGGCTGACCCCAACAGCAGCAGCTTTAAAAGACCTGATGGGGAGATGAACATTGCATCTGGCTGTCCCCGCTTTGTGGCTCATTCTGTTTTGGAGAATGCCAAGAACACCTACATTAAAGATGACACTCTGTTCTTGAAAGTGGCCGTGGACTTAACTGACCTGGAGGATCTCTAGTCACTGTTTATGGGGTGATAAGAGGATTTCTTGGGGCCAGAACCATGGAGGAGAGCACATTTGATTATCATATTGACTTGGATTTAGACTCAAAGCACATTTGTATTTGCCTTTTTCCTTTAATGTTTGAAGTCAGTTTAAAACTTCTGAAGTGCTGTCTTTTTACATTTTACTCTGTCCTAGTTTGAAACTTAAAACACCTAGAATATCCTATTATTTATATTTTTATATTTCTTGAAAGATGGTAAGTTTCTTGAAGTTTTCGGGGCATTTCTCTTTTACTGGTGCTTAGCGCAGTGTCTCAGGCACTCTAAATATTGAATGTTACGGAGGACATAGAGGCAGCAGATTTCCCAGTTGAAATGCTTTGATATTTTATTGTTTGGCCTGTTAATTCTAGACCTGGCCTTAAGCCTGCAAAAGCCATCTTTATAAAGATAAGGTAGGCTGTTCCAGTTAAGTAGTGGGTGATGTAGTTACAAAGATAACATGCTCAGTTTCTACCTTTTTTTTTCTTTCCAGTTAAATGCTAAGTATGTGGAAATTACTATACCTCTAAGTATTTTTATGAAATTCATTAGCAGTTTGCAAGCACAATTTTGCAAGGCTACATAAGAACTGGTCAATGGGGTAAGGATTTTCATTCTCCCTGCTGAAGTAAAGCAAAAAGTACTGCTTAGTAATATATAAGACATAGCCAGCCGGCTACAGTTCAGATTTCGTTAGGTTCAACCCTATGAAAAAAACTAATTTCATAGGTCAAACGTGGTCAAAAATTAGCAGTTTCATAAGATTCAACCAAATAAATATATATGTATATATATATATACACACACATATATATACATATTCACCTATATGTGTATGTATATAAACAGTTTGAATGTGTTTTGATAACAATAATAAATCAATGTGAAGATGGATAGAATTTAGTACATGATAGAGAAAATGTCATAAATGGATAAAAGGAATTTACAACTTGGGGAGAAAACCTTTACAGTTTCCTGTGGGTGTCAGAAGTACTCCCAGCCAAAGCTGATGGCTAAAACAGTATCTCCTAGTCTCTGAGAACTTTCTTTTTTGAGTCAGTCTCGCTCTGTCACCCAGGCTGGAATGCAATGGCGCAATCTCAGCTCACTGCAACCTCCGCCTCCCGGGTTCAAGTGATTTTCCTGCCTCAGCCTCCTGAGTAGCTGGGATTACAGGTGTCCACCACCACACCCGGTTGTATTCTTAGTAGAGACAGGGTTTCGCCATGTTGGCCAAGATGGTCTCAAACTCCTGACCTCAAGTGATCCATCGCCTCAGCCTCCCAAAGTGCTGAGATTACAGGCATGGCCCACCACGCCCAGCCTCTGAGAACTTTTGAATTTGTAAGTTGCTATGCAAATGGGCATTTATATAAACTTGTAATATTTCTTGTCAGAATTCTAAGTACTTTGTGAAGAACAGAAATGATCATGTTTTTATACATCTATCTGTACGGGTCTGAAGGTGTATATACAAATTGAGATGAGTCCATATGACTCTTGATGAGCCTGAGTTTGACCACAAAAAAATGCCAAGTTGCCTTGAGCCCTTCTGCATTGTTATGCCACTTCCTACTGCTTATATACAGGCTGGCTCCCCGGGACACGCAGGGACGAGTATGGGCCATGGCCCCCTGCAGAGCTGCTCACCTGGTGATGACCATGCACCTTACAATTTCTGAACAGTTAGCCCTGTAGAAGAAGCATGAGTTATATGAGTGTCTTCTGGGAAGAGGAACCTTCTTAATCTCTTCTGTGGGATTTTCAGTATATGTTCTGCCAAAGCAAGCACTCTTCTGTGGGATTTTCAAAATGCTAAAGACTCATACTGCAGCAATCATCCCAGATGATTAAATTCAAAGAAATAGGTTCACATTAGGAATATACTAAAGAACCAGAGTTTCGCTGCTGGTGAACTGTGGCACAGCTGATGCTCAACACATCACCTGAGACAAACTCAGGAAACATTTCTGTAGCCCACACGGCCAGACCCAGGTGCTCTGTGTGTTTGTTTTTAATGTTCTTCATCATATCCAAGTTCACTCTATCTTCCTGGGCAGTGGAAGATCATATTGTTGTAACTTCTTTTAAGTAGTTGATGTGGAAAACGTTTTAAAGTGAATTTGTCAAAATGCTGGTTTTGTGTTTTATCCAACTTTTGTGTATGTATAGAAAGTATGTCATGGCATGGTTTGCTTAGGAGTTCAGAGTTCCTTCATCATTGAAATAGTGATTAAGTGATCCCAGAACAAGGAGTTCTACAGCAAAAAGCACCCCTTTTTCACAAAACAAGAGTTGTGATTTTTGTTTAAGACAAGGTATATTCATGTAAACTAATTTTTCTTCTGTATCAATAAGATTTAAATTTTTATTTCCAATTTGGGTTAATTTTGGTTCCTGATGAAAAGATAATACACTAAGCACAAAGGGGGAGTTAATATCCTTGAGAAAGTTACAGAAGGATTACAGTGGGGGGGTGTATGGAGGTGCATATTAATGCTTATTAACAGGTCTGAAATCTGACCTGATTTCCACATTTGGTATTTTCAGAGAAACAAGAGATAGTCACAGCCAGGATCAATTCACAGTGCCAGTCCTGAATACAAGCTAATAGGATAGTGAGGTACAAACCCTTCATGTGGTCCCTGGATAATCGGTCCACACTACTGACTACCTCTTTTCTCTTAGAAAGCAGTTGGAGGCCGGGTATGGTGGCTCATGCCTGTAATCCCAGCACTTTGGAGGCTGAAGTGGGTGGATCACCTGAGGTTGGAAGTTTGAGACCAGCCTGGCCAACATGGAGAAACCCTGTCTCTAGTAAAAAATACAAAATTAGCTAGGTGTGGTGGCAGATGCCTGTAATCCCAGCTACTCAGGAGCCTGAGACAGGAGAATCACTTGAACCCAAGAGGCAGGGGTTGCAGTGAGCTGAGATTGTGCCATTGCACTCCAGCCTGGGCAACAAGAGCAAAACTCCATCTCAAAAATTAAAAAAAAAAGCAGTTGGAGACATACGCCTCAATCTTATATAGGAATTCTGAGCTGGAGGCCGGGTGCGGTGGCTCAGGCCTGTAATCCCAGCACTTTGGGAGGCCAAGGTGGGCAGATCATGAGGTCAAGAGATCAAGACCATCCTGGCCAACATGGTGAAACACTGTCTCTACTAAAAATATAAAAATTAG
>CAUYLG010043015.1:0-30111 GCA_963573385.1 Cacajao melanocephalus
TAAAAAGTTTTTGTTTATTTATTTTTTATTTTATATTTGAGACCGAGTTTCACTCTTGTTGCCCTGCCTGGAGTGCAGTAGCATGATCTTGGCTCACTACAACCTCCGCCTCCAGGGTTCGAGTGATTTTCCTGCCTCAGCGTCTGGAGTAGCTGGGATTATAGGCACTCACCACCATGCCCAGCTAATTTTTTGTATTTTTAGTAGAGATGGGGTTTTGCCATGTTGGCCAGGCTGGTCTCAAACTCCTGACCTCAGGTGATCCACCCACCTCTGCCTTCCGAAGTGCTGGGACTGCAGGCGTGAGCCACAGTGCCCAGCCTAAAAAGTATTTTTTTTCTTCATAACATTCTTGGAGTACTAAAAAGTATCTTAAATAGCTTTCCAGCAGTCGTTTTGGTTCCAGTGGGTAGGGACAGCCTAGGGAGGCTCTGTCCTTGCCGGCCTGCTCTGACCCAGAGGTGAGGGTTTAGTTAATAGGATCCCTTTCAGGGAAGGTGCAGGCCACGCTTCTCATGTCCCTAAGCCATTTGTAAGTTTTTCTCTGACCCACCTGTGTGGTGTGTGTTGCCTTTTTTTTTTTTTTTTTTTTTTGGAAAGAGATTTTCAGTAACAGAAAGGGGTGCGCTCTCTGCAAGAGGGGATCTATTCTTATTCTGTGTGTAAGGAAAAAGGGAGTAGCTGTGTTCTCTGAATGTGCGGATTCTGCTGAAAAGGGGGTGTCCTTGTCTGACGCTGGTACAACTCCAAGCCGATTCTCAGGTCGCTCTGACTTCAGCTCACAGAAAGGCAGCGGATGCCCCAGAAAGGGAGACCCGGTCCTATAGGGGGGCTTTTGAGAAGTCTTACAGCATGTGCATGTGGCAGCATCTCAGGTGGAGGGGGGGTGGCCTGGGGCCCGGGCCAGTGGGCAGGATGGGCGCTGCGGGGTGTGAAGGAGAGGCGGGCGTTTGACCTGTGGCCATGGCTCCTGGAGCAGTGAAAAGCCATAGAAAGTGGTTTTTTTCCTTAATGGTCACACATAAGGTTGTGTTCCAGAATTTCTCCTTAGGACGGGAAAGGGCACCTTGTACCCCATTATTTCTTGAGCCTGATCGTACAGAAGGTGCGCTGGCTTTCTCGTCTGCATCCTCAGACGCGCCTCTGAGGCTGCCTCGGGAGGGGGCACGGATTGGAGAACAAGGGTCTCATTTTTGCTGGCTGTCTTTTTAGTCCCCCAGGCACGTCCCACAGAAAGCTTCTTTTTGTTAAATAATCGTGTTGTGAAATGGTTTGGCCTCAGTGCTTAGAACGATCCCACTGATGGTGAAAGTGGAAAAAAACCCTTGATTGTCGGTCTCGTTAGGAGATGAGGTCCTTTCACGTGTGTCTTTGTGTTGGCACGTTTCTCACTCATTACAAAGGCGAGAGGAACCAGCTCCGTTTGTCGCTTTCTGGACGGCCGTGTGGAACCTGGCGTGAGAATAGGGTGTGGGTTATTTATTGCTTAGTGAAGACTTGGTAGCATCTACTGGAAATTCAGGTGATGTTGGGTTTTATCAGAACTCACACATGCTGGAGCTGAGATTCTGGCTGGGCCTGGATTTGGTTTGAGCAGGTTATCTGGCCTCACTGGGCCCCAGCTTGCTCTGCATCACTAGTCGGGTAGCATCTGCTCAGAGTCCCGGCCCAGGCGAGAGGTTCAGAAGACACTGTTCACCTCAGGGGCCTTCGCCTCCAGGGAGAGGCTCTCAGAAGAAGGGTCGTCGGGCCCACCGGAGTCTCAGTCACTTCCCCAAGTGCATAGGTGTCAGGGGAGTGGCCTGCAGACAGCTCCTCCATGCCTTGAAAGCAGAAGGAGCCTCTCCTGTTTCCCTGTCCCAGTTGGGCGAAGGACAGGAGCCTGCCTACTGGGACAGTCCTGGACAGCACGCCCATCGGTCTCACGGGACTCTGGCTGCAGGTGGCTGAGGACACCTTGCCTCATGGGGGACGGTGCCAGGCTCCCTGGAGTGAGGTGGCTCTCCCCATGGCCATCACTCCTCAGCAGATCCGTTGTGGGCGGGTGTGCGTTTAGGAACCTGTGAGCTGAGATATCGTCCAGTTAGCATCAGGCCAAGAGAACAGCCAAGGCTTTGAGAAATCCACTGGGCACCCCCAAGCCTGTTTCTGGCTGCGGAATGGGATTGCCCTAGTGCCAGGTGTCTGAGAATCCCAGGCCTCCACGTGAGAAGGTGCCAGTCGCACGGTCTGTGACTGTTCCTCCTCGTGCCTGCGTCTCCTACTCCCCATGCACTCTGATCAGCCCTTAGCTTAATGTCTTCCCCTTTGGCAAAAAGAAGGAAGGAGCAAGGGAACAAAGAGGGGGAGAACTAGAAAGAGGAGCCACCCTTCATCTGGAGCTCTGGGCGTGGCACCCAGAGCCCACCCACCGTCACTTGGCACAGGCTCAGGGCCGGGGCTATAGATGGAAGTAGGAATCGCCACAGCTGTCTCTGAGCCCCTCCCTAAAGGATGAAAGGTGTAAGGGGTGGGTTTGGATAGCTGTGGACTTAGCTGTGGTCAGTGGACTCCATGGCCAGTTGGCCAGTTAGTGACCAGAGAGCAGAGGGGCCTGTGTGTGTTACCCCAGGTCTTCAGGCTGCGTGGGTGCCTCTGTCCACCCCTGGGTGTCTAGCGCCTGAAGCCTGTAGCCCCGCTTCTCAGTCTAGGCGTGTATAAAACCCGGCCCGGGTCGGGTTTTGGGATGCCTGCATCCCCCTGCCCCTCACCCCCACGGCTGGGACCCTGGTTCAGCTAGCAAAGGTTCTGGGTGTGTGAGGAGCTGGGTGGGCCCCAGAGCTCAAGCCATGGGCTTGGTGCAGGCGGCAGCCGGTGATTAGCGCTGAAATCCGACTTTCCCAGCCAGACATGAAAGTGCCGCCGGCGCCTGGGCAGGTCACGCTGCGTCATGGGATTCGGGACCAGCCAGGCGAGTCCACAGAAGCACATGACCCCGAGGCACACCAGAGAGCCTAACGGACACTTCTGACCCTTTTTTCCTGGGTCACAAACCTTTTTCATAATCCAACAGAATGTGCAGAATCTTGCCCAGAAACGTGTATCAGGCGCCTTCACACAGAACAGTGGGCTGCGCAGACCCCCTGGAGCCTGCCAGGGTGAGAGGCACCCCCTGGAGAGTGTTGTCCAAGGCAGGGCACATGCTTGGACTCACACTTCTTTTTTGTTTTTTGAGACGGAGTCTTGCTCTGTCGGCAGGCTGGAGTACAGTGGCGCAGTTTCGGCTCACTGCAACCTCCGCCTCCTGGATTCAAGCGATTCTTCCACCTCAGCCTCCCAAGTAACTGGGACCACAGGCACGTGCCACCATGCCCGGCTAATTTTTTTGTATTTTTACAACATGGGGTTTCACCATGTTGACCAAGATGGTCTCGATCTCTTGACCTTGTGATCCGACCGCCTCGTTCTCCCAAAGTGCTGGGATTCTAGGCATGAGCCACTGCACCCAGCTTGGAGTCACACTTCTCATCGGTACTTTCCACCCCAGCCTTTGAAGCCAGTGATAATCCCCAGTGTACCTCTGGGGAAACTGAGGCAGACTCGAGCTGGGAGCCTGGGGCCATAGTGCCTACCTCTACACTGAAGCCCCCATTTGTCATCAGCCATAGGGGAGCACACAGCCACGCCTGGGGAGTGTGGTGGGGGCCAGGGGTCTGGGGTGGTGCCAGTCAGCAAGGCTGGGTGGCCCATTCAACCCAGGTAAGGACACAGATGGGTCAGAGGCTCATCTGTGTCCCCCAGCCACCCCTGGGGTCCCTCACAGCCTCCACCCTTCTGCATCCTTCCTGGACTCATAGCAGGTGCACTAGACAGCCGCAGGGTTCTGCCCCGCAGTAGACCTGGCCGTCCCTGGAGCCTTACCTGGATGGCTGACCATGAGCAGGCCTTGCCCAGCCCGTCTGCAGGGACAGGACGTGTGTAAGCTTGCAGATTGGTACTCTGCACCCGCCTGCTCCCCGGAGGCCCTGTGGCAGCACCCCCTTCCCGCCGCTGCCCTGTTCCAACAGGAGGGCAGGGCCCCTCACCCATGTCTCCTTCCCTGATCCTGGCTGAGTCCTGAACTCTCCCTCCAGAAGGTGGACTCAGCACTTGTGTGCTGCCAGGAGCATGGGAGGCATCTCTGTCTCTGCATCCCTGTCCGAGGATGGTTCTCCCCTGCCCTAGGATTTACCCACTATGTGAGGAATGAGCGCGAACTTCCCGTTCGTTCGGCCCCTCAGAGCGTGATGCCTGCACACCTGCTGCCTGCAGAGTCCCCCTGACCTCTGGTGGGCTGGCATCTGTCACTGCTGAGACACTGTCCTGTGTGAGCTGCTTGTTAATGAGAAAGCCAACCTCTGTAAAATATTTGAAGGGTTTTATTCTGAGCCAAACATGAGGACCAAGGCCTGGAGGTCCTGAAGACCTGTGCCCCACGGGGCCGCGCCACAGCTCAAGTTCGTACATCTTACAAGGACGGAAGCTACAGAGAAACATCAGTCCATACACCAAAGGTTCTTGTTTCTGCTGGGAAAGGCGGGGCATCTCCAAAGTGGGAGGAGCTTCACAGTCATAGGTGGGTTCAAAGATTTATTTATTTTTCTTTTATATATACATATATATTTGTGAGCTGGAGTCTCGCTCCGTCGCCCAGGCTGGAGTACAGTGGCGACTTCTCAGCTCACTACAACTTCCACCTCCTGGGTTCAAGTGATTCTCCTGCCTTAGCCTCCCGAGTAGCTGAAATAACAGGTGTGTGCCACCATACTCAGCCAATTTTGTGTTTTAGTAGAGATGGGGTTTTGCCATGTTGGCCAGACTGGTCTCAAACTCCTGACCGCAGGTGATCTGCCCGCCTCAGCCTCCCAAAGTGCTGGATTTACCAGCATGAGCTACCACACCTGGCCAAAGATTTTCTGATTCACAGTTGGTTGAAAGAGTTACTAGTTAAAGACCTGGAATCAGTAGGAAGGAATATCTGGGTAAGATAGGAGGTCGTGAAGACCAGGATTCTATTCTTGCTTTTTCTTTTCCTTCTTTCTTTTTTTATTTTTTTAAGATGGGGTTTCACCATGTTGGCCAGGCTGGTCTTGAACTCCTGACCTCAGGTGATCCACCCACCTCGGCCTCCCAAAGTGTTAGGATTACAGGTGTGAGCCACTGTGCCCGGCCGCTTTTTCTTTTCTTTTTAAGATGGAGTCTTACTCCGCTGTCCAGGCTGGAATGTAATGGTACAATCTCAGCTCAGTGTAGCCAGGTTCAAGTGATTCTCTGCCTCAGCCTCCCAAGTAGCCAGGATTACAGGTGCCTACCACCACGCCTGGCTAATTTTTGTATTTTTAGTAGAGACAGGGTTTCGCCATGATGGTCGGGCTGGTCTCAAACTCCTGACCTCAGGTGATCCACTCACTGTAGCCTCTCAAAGTGCTGGGATTACAGGTGTGAGCCCCCGCGCCCAGCCCAAAGACCAAGATTCTTATTGTGGATGAACCCTCCAGGTAGCAGGCTTGAGTAGGTGGTACCTGTATCTATCAGACCGGAAAAGGTGCCAGGCTCACTTAAATCTCTCCTGGATCAGGAAAAGCCCTGGAAATGGAAGGGAGTTCTTTACGGAATGTATATTTTCCCCACAAGAGACAGCTTTGCAGGGCCATGTTAAAATGTCAGAGGTATATACTTTGGGGTACGATGCTTCCATCTCCTCCAGGGCCTCCGCCCTGTCATGCGATGCTGTACTACAGTCAGCTGTTGTGACTCCAGTCTGTCAGCCTTAAGATCTCTGTTTTAATGCTAGTGCTAGTCAGCTGTACCTGAATTCAGGAGGGAGGGGGATAATGAGGCATATGTGACCCCTCTTCCCATCGTGACCTGAACTGATTTTCAGGTTAACTTTCAAATCCCCTTGGCCAAGAGGGAGGGGTCCATTCAGTCGGTTGGGGGCTTAGAATTTTATTTTTGGTGTACATGCTCAGACTGCAACTGGTACAGAACCAAGGCCCTGTGACCCCGGGGCCAGCCCAGCATTTTGTCCCTGTGCTCTCCAGCTGCTGGAGGCGGGTGCAGGATTCCACCCACAGCTCACGTGTGGCTTCAGGGCTAGAGGGCTTTGGGGGCTGTGTCTTCACCTGGTAACATGTAGGGGCCCTGTGACTGAGTCCCTCAAGCTGTGTGGCCCGGAGCCAGGCACTTGAACTCTCTGGGCGCTTGTTTCAGAGCTGGGAGTGTGGGGTGCTTGGGTCTGCGGCAGGGGTCAGGTAGGGGAGGGGGAGCCAGGAATCAAACAGCCCTGACAGGTGATAGGGCAGGTGAGGAGGGCAAGAGCCTCTGGCCAGTGCAGGCCCTGAGATGGCTTCAGGCCCCGCTCCGAGCTGAGACTCCTCATCGCCAGGGATTCTTCCCGGCTTCCATCCGCACCTGCAGAGCCCGTCGGGGCTGGGGAGAGGCCCCGGCCTCCCTTTGAACTGCGGCCTCCGCCTGTGAGATGGACAGGCTCTGTGCTGGCTCAGCCTGAGTGCACTCTGCTCGGCGAGTTCATTGTGTGGTGTCTCCTTCCGCCTGCTGCTGAACTGGACTGGCCTGGACGCCGGCCAGGAGCCCACGTGGGTTTGCTGCTTGTCTCGGACGGCCAGATTGAAAAGCCCAGTTAAGCGGCCAGAGCACGAGGGGGACATTTAGGAGACAGGGTATCCTCAGTCCACTGCCCAGGAACGGCTGTGTGCCTTTCAGCAAGTGGGACAACCTCTCTGAACTGTGTTTACCCCATCTATAAAAGGCAGGTGTTGCATTGGCTGCCACGAGTGTCCTTCCACCTCCACAGTACTATGACTGGAACGGTTTTCTCCCCTTCTTCTCGTTAGCCTGACTGATGGAGCTGCAGAGGTTTTGGAGTGGGGCGTGGGTTTCTGGGCCCGAGATGCATGAGGCTCCACACTTAGCCAGCAGTGATGGTTCATTATCACTGGTACCCACAGCTTCATCTGTGCCCCAAAGATAATGGTGCTGCAGTGACTGATCAGATTAGTGGTGATGCTTTCGTGGGGCGCATAGGACACGTCTGAGGGGCATTTGGCCCACGCACTGGGAGGCGGTGTTCCAATCTGTTGGAAAAGGAAAGGAAGGCTCAGTCCCCGAAGTAACTTGCCTGAGTTACAGCATTTCAGCACCAGGTGACCTGATGTCAGAGCTTTGGAGTCAGAGGCGGGGGCGGCGGGGGGGTGCCCTTCCTGGCGGTCTCCTGGAGTCGGGACCCTTGGGAAACCCGTATTCCCCAGGACGCTTGCATCGGGAGAACCTGGCCAAATGAGGAGTTGCCCTTTTTGGGTTCTCCTGCTCACCCCGGGACTTGGGGTGTCAGCAGATTTCAGAGCTTCCCAAATCTGCGCCTTCCTGGGCTGTTTGAAACAAGTACGTACGTCAGCCCCATTCCAGACAGCTGCTGATGCCTCCACCCCCACGCCAGCCGGGACAGTGTGACGCGGTTAAAAATGAAGCACAAAGACATATGTTCGACGGCTGGTGACAGGAAGTTTGAAAATATGACACCAGCCTGTTAGTAATTTGTTTCTACAGGAGTCAGTGAGTCAACACTGAGCAGATGGGCGGGCCCAGGGCCTTGGGTCATCTCTCTGCTTGTCCCCGGACGGTTCCGTGTCCACATGGCCCACGGGTGGGGCCTTGTGCTCCGCAGAGACTTGGCATCCACGCTGGAGGTGCTGCCTTTGCCGCCCGCCCCTGAGCTGCTGTTTTCCTTGGGGTTTCCGGACCACTTTAACCTCTCTCCGTGGCCAGCAATGGGGAGGCAGGTGGGTCTGGAGCCCACATGGGCAGGCTCAGTGTTCCAGCCCATTCTGGGGAGAGGTTGGCCTTGGGTGGGGACAGGGGTCACAGGGTCAGACACACTGATTTTCTGGAGCCCAGTGGAAGTGATGTGTCCATCAGGAAGGCACCGTGTGTACAGTGGGAGGGGGCAGGGGGGCCAGCAGCGCCAGTGTCCGTAGGAGCTTGTTCTATGCAGATGTGCTCCCCCCACCCCCACCTGCCCGATCAGAAGCTCTGGGTTTCCGCCACCCTCCGCCGCTGCCACTGCTTTTACATGCCCCACCGGGGATGACCTGGGAGATTGTGGGGCCTTCTGTCGGTGGAGAAGGTGGAGGCTTGCCATCAGAGCAGGGGATGTTGAGACTCGCAGTGGCCAGGGAGGAAGGCACGGATTTCACTAAGCCCCACGTTCACGGGGCTCCCACTAAGTTCGGGGCCCTGTGTGTACCGAGTGGGTCCTGACTAGGAAGCTATCTCAGGACCCCAGCCAGCTGCAGAGGGGACAGGCTCCAAGGCTGGGTGTCAGGTGTGACAGGTACCAGCTGGGCTCGGGGCTGCAAGCTAGGCTGGGTGGGACGGGCCGTGTCAGGCCAGGGCCAACTGCTGTGCCGGGTGTGCTCTGGGGGATGAGGCCGCCTGGCTTTCCTGCAACCAGCGAAGCCACCAGCCACTTCCTGTGTGCTGTCTCTGGCAGTTCTAGGTAAATGATCCTCATTTGCCTGTAAGGCAGCATGGCTCACAGGCCTCCGACCCTCTCTGCCCCAGAGCTGGCCCTTTGTATCAACAGACTCTGAAACCATGCGCAGAATGCACCCTCTCTTTCCAAAAGACTCCTGGAGGAAGTCCCTGGGGGCCTGGGGGCCTGATGGCAGCACCTCTGTTCCTCTTGGGCCTGAAACGGATGGAAGGGACTCTTGGATGCGTGCCTGGGGCACTCAGAGTGGCCATGCTTAGGCTTGAAGGGGCCAGGGAGGAAGATACTGATTTCCTAAACCCCATGCTCATTGGGTACCCCACTTAACAGACAGGCCGAGGTGCTGAGCCCTGCAGTCCTCACTGCTCTGGCTGGCTGCGGGGCAGGTAAGGACTGGTGGCCCAGGGGGCAGCCTCTCTGGCCAGCAAAGAGGATTTTCCTCAAGGCTGGACCTGAGCCTTATCCACAGACGCTCCTGTACCTGCTACACGTTTGTCACCTGAAAGCATTAGGCATTAGTCTGTGTGGGGAGGAGGCCTGGGGTCCCCACCCAGCTTGGGCCGTGGTTCCCATCTGCTCTCCACATTGAACACCCCTGTTACTGGCCTTTCCCCCACCCTGTCCTCCAACACTGGACCCTGAAGGACCATCCCTGTGTCTGGCAGGATTTTATTGGGAGCTGGACAGAGTTGGGACCAGGCGACCAAGATGCCAGCATCAGGGGAGGCAGGGAGGTTCAGATGCTGCAGAAGTAAGTTCAGGGGGCGCCAGGCAGGGGAGGTGCCTCGGGTTAGGGAGCCTTTGGGTACTCCTCAGAGAATCGTCTCTCCCAGGGGAGAGGCCAGGGGCCAGGAGAAGGCAGCCTCCTGGTTCACAATCAGGGAAGGGGGCGGCGCACGTGTGTGGGGAGGGAGCAGGGTGAGGGGTCGAGGTGTACACCTGCCCTGTCTGTGGGCCTTCCCTGTTCAGGCGCCTTCTTGCACTGTCTGTGAGGTCAGTATCTCTGGGAGCTCATTCCAGAGATGGGGAGGCACAGGGGGTGGGTGGGGGTGTCCCCCTACCCCATGCCGGGTGGTGGCAACCTGCCCCTGGGGGTGGTGGGGGCGTAGGTCAAGGGAGCAGGAGGGCAGGGGTCCCTCCAGTGCACTTTTTCCAAGGGACCCCAGCCAGGTGGGAGGCAGGCAGATGACCACGGGGAAGAGCACGCCGGTCTGGGAGGGGCTCCCAGCTCAGCCTGCCCGACTATCTACAGATCAAGCCAAGCCAGGGGGCTTTATCTCCTGGCCCAGCTGTCCCTGAGGGCCGGCACAGCCACACTTATCTGGGGTTGCTGACCCTGTGTGCTCAGCACCACCACCCCCCGCCACTCCCACTCAGGACACAGCCCTGCCCATCTCCCTGCTGTGGGATTAGCCAGCAGCCCCTCAGAGGTGTGGACACTGAGGCTGGGGAGGGGCCGGTCCCAGCGGGGGCTGAGGTTGAAACCCCTGACTTCTCCCATGACTACCTCGTCTCCTTAAGGCCAGAAAGTACTGAACCCAGATGAATTCATGTATTCGTTTAAGATTTTATTTCATCCTAAAAGTTAAAAAAAGGACATTGTGGAGAATAATGAAGCCTTTGTTTCCTCATCACCCAACGTCAGCAAACATTAAAATTTATGTTCTTGTTATAAAAGGAATAAATATGATGAGGTCCCCTTTGTTCTGTGGCTGTGTGCTTCCCACCTGACTTCCAAGACCCGGCCCCTCCTGTCTTCCCGCCCCGTGGTTATTTTTAATGTCAGGAAATGATCCGGTGAGCCCTCCCTGTGGCACCCACCAGACCCTGAGGACTGTTTTTGGCTGGGACTGGGCAGGCGCAGGGTCGGGTAGGTGGGGGTGCGGGGTGGGGTGGTCTGGCATCTGTCCCACCCACGGTGACAGCTGTGATGGCGTCATTGCCCAGCACCGTGTCAGTGTGGCAGGACAGCCCATGGCTGGGCACTTTTGGGCAAATCACTGCCTTTCCTGGACCTCCTCCAGCCCCCAAGCAGAGGTGACAGCTGTGGGGACTGCACCCAGGGCCAGCAGTGCTTGTCTGGTTTCTGGAGTGCAGTGGCGGCAGCGTGCCTGCTCTTTCCCGGGGAGAGGCAGCCTCCTCTGCGGCTTGGCCACGCCTCCTCCACCTCCCTCTGGGGTGAGTGATGCAATCATCCAGCCTCTTGCAAATCCGGAAAGCCCACGCTTGCCGACAAGGTCCCTGAGGCTGAGGCCGGGCTTCTTTTGTGGTCACCCTCCACCCCCATAAGGAAATGGAACTGTCAAGCCAGGACCTGCCTCTCGCCCTGGGCAGTGCAGAAGGAACTGCCCAGACCCACTGAGCAACCCAGCTGAGCCCCGAGGGTTGGACTGAAGGCTGTGGACTGGCGACATTTCCGTGTCCCCGGGAGTCCTGGGACAAGGGGACTTTCCCACTCCTCACCGCTTCACTTTGGGTGAGGAGGGGAGGGGAGTTTCACACATTTTGTTTTAGGAATAGCAGCGAACACACCTACTTTCAGACATTTGTCAACCAGGCTTTCCTGGTGCCTAGCAGTCGTCTCAGCTCCGGCATCCAGGAGGTGTGGCGGGCTGGTTAGTTCCCGAGAGATGGGAGGGGAGGCTGGCGGCCGTTCGTCACTCCAGGACAGGTCCTGTGTGTTCCCCGCCTGGTGTTGTCGGTTAATCAGCATGGATGTCTTTCCTTGGGGTCTGTTGCTCAAACTGTAAAAATTCCGTAGGATTTGTTCCACTGGGGAAAAGCCACTCCCTGGAGTCCCCAAGGCCACGGCTGGCAGCGTCTTCTGAGCATGCCTCCCGTGGGGAAAGAGAGGAGGAAGCCAGCCATGGCCTTTCCAGTGCTCTCCCCTGCCCACAGTCTGAGCAGCGCTGTGCGGGTGGCCCGGGGTGGGCTTTGCCCAGTTCTGGGGTGTAGATGCTTCCACGGGCAGGTTTCAAGCTCCTGACAACGACAAATACCTCGTGGGCACAGAGTGAAGGGCAGTGCGGCCAACAGTGAGGGGTGTCATGTTGGCCAGGCGTGGTGGCTCATGCCTGTCGTCCCAGCACTTTGGAGGCCAAGGCAGGCGGATCACCTGAGGTCAGGAGTTCAAGACCAGCCTGACCAACATGGTGAAACCCCATCTTTATTAAAAAAATAAAATAAAAAAAAGAGGGGTGTCATGGAGTCAGTGCCTCTGGGTTAATGTGGTTTACTTCATTCTAAGTTGCTGGGTGGCTGTTTCCCACCAGCTCACAGATTCCTGAATAGCAGCTCAGCGTGCCTGCGTATCTCAACAAACACCCCCAGCACACACACAAACGCACTCTCTGGCCTAGAGCTGGGGCCTTACAGGGCCCTGGAGGACTTGCTGGTGTCTGGAGACCTGTCTGAGCATACCTGACCCCACATCTTGAGACTGTGCCTGTGTATCCTTCACGGGGCACGGGGTCCCCGTCCCCAAGTGGCTCCCAGTCTGAAGCTCTGCGGTCCCACACAACATGGAGCTTTCCCTCTGGGAAAATCAGCTAGCAAGTGAAATCCGACCCAGAGGGGACACAGGAGTGCTCCCGTGGGACAGCGTGGGCACCCCCAGGAGGGACTCTGGCTGTGAACTGAACGGGTACCCAGCCGCACCTTCTGGGGCAGGGGTTCCAGCCGTGTTCTGTGTGGAGTCCCTCAGGCCTCGGGCTTCTGAAGCATGCGGTGCTGTTTTTCGGTTTCAGCATGTGCAGCTCTGTTCACCACAGACCTCTGCAGCCCTTCCCGTGCTGTGCCACCCCTGCTGTCCCCACGTGACTGGCCAGGTAGTTCCAGGATAGGGGGACACCCCACTTTGAGGAAAGGGCCCCACCCTCATGGAGTTGGACAGCTGGGCTGTGTGTGAGTCTCACCGTCAGGCCAGGGTGCTGAGTAGGTGCAAAAAGATGTGGTGGGCACCTTCCAAGTGGCAGGGTCACGTTGCTCACCTGGGTCTCTGGAGACAGCGCCCCCACTGGAAGCCCTGACTACAGGTGGCACTCTGTGGCCTGGTGCAGGAGGGAAGAGAGGGAAGGTCCTTTATAGCCCTTGACGGGCACCTGGGATCTAGCCCTTGGACCTAAAAGAACTGCAAACCTTATCAAAACAGATCTCAGAAAATCAGAACCTGCCTAGGGGCTGGCATGGGACCGGAGCTGTTTCAGGAGCTTGTTTCTCTGATAGACCCAGCCCTGGCGGTGGGGGGGGGAGGGGTCACCTCCCAGCCTCCCCTGGAGCTGGTGTCTGCCTGTGGGACTCACCACTGCCCTCTGTCCCTCCAGTGCTGCTCACGGCCGTGAACTGCTACAGCGTGAAGGCCGCCACCCGGGTCCAGGATGCCTTCGCCGCCGCCAAGCTCCTGGCCCTGGCCCTGATCATCCTGCTGGGCTTCGTCCAGATCGGGAAGGGTGAGTACGGCCCCCAGGCCCCACCGGCAGCCCCTCGAGGCTGTGCCTGTGTATCCCTCACAGGGCACGGGGTCCCCGTCCCCAAGTGGCTCCCAGTCCAAATCTCTGCGGTCCCATACGACGTGGAGATTTCCCTCTGGGAAAATCACCCAGCAAGTGAAATCCAACCCAGAGGGGACACAGGAGTGCTCCCGTGGGACAGCGTGGGCACCCCCAGGAGGGGCTCTGGCGGTTTGTGTTAATTGTGCAGTGATGTCTGTTAAGTCTTGAGTGCCCAGCTGATGCGTTGTAACCTCACCTGGGGAGGATGTAGAACATTCCAGCCCTGGCAGGGGCTGTGCCTGCTGTGCTGACCTCCCCGCACCATCTCACCCGGGGTCTGTCAGAGTCCCTTGTGCTGTCACCCCCAACCCTCTCCCAATGAGGCCATGTGCCTGGTCATGCTGCGATTTATTCATCACTCCACGGCAGGGTGGGATTATCTCCATGTTTCTGTCTGCTTATTAAGAAAGACCAGATAAGCGTGGAAAACAAAACAAACCTTGGAAGCCCGTCACTCAGATGTGCCCACCGTTCACATTCAGGAGCAAGTGAGAGCCAGCAGGCGTGAAAGTTTTAAGGCTGGGGGGCCCAACCTTTGGTCGTGTGCTGTGCAGCCTTGGGGAAATTACTGACTCTCTCTGAGCCTTTTTCCGAGCTCCTTTCTCTTGGAGCTGCTGGGAGGAATGAGGAAGAGAATGAGTGTGAAACGGCCCCCACCCCTGGCACATGCGTTCTCTGTCGACATTGGCTGACACGGTTGGCATTTTACTGGGTGTCTCTGGACCCTGTAACACCCACCACATAGATGTGTCTGCCTGCAAAGCCTCTACCCTTTCCACACTGTGCTGTTCTGTGGTGAGGTCAGGCTGGAGTTTAATAAGCAGTCCCTGTTTGGGTGGTCACAGCTCCTGGGGGACACAGTCCTGGGCGCTGGATCCCGCCCGTGGCTGGGTGCAGTTGGAGTGGAGGATGCTTGAGTCCAGTGCAGATGCCACTCTGCAGTTCCTTCTGAGTTTGTCTCCATCCCTGTTGGAGCCAGCCTAGGAGCAGAGCAGTTAGGACTGTCCTCATTCTCTTCTCTCCCAGAGCCTCAGGCAGCGGTGGCTCCACCCTGAGCTGTGGCACTGTCGCTGAGTGCGGGCACCCTGCAGAGACCTGTGGCACTGTCGCTGACTGCGGGCACCCTGCAGAGACCTGTGGCACTGTTGCTGAGTGCGGGCACCCTGCAGAGACGTGTGGCACTGTCGCTGAGTGCGGGCACCCTGCAGATATGAGCTCTGGTGACTCACAGTTGCTCATGGCTACAGAGAGGCCGCCTGGTCCCACATGGCCGTGGGGGAGGCAGGTGGGAACCCAGGGATGCAGAGGACAGGGCAAGCCCCTACCCAGCAAGCTGTGAGCTGCCCTGCCCCTTCCTGCCCCATGCACATCCAGACCAAAACATGCAGACACGTGCCTCATCCTGCATGGGGCCCTGCCTCGGGTCCAGGCCGCCCTCCTGGGTGCACTCTGCCGCTGGTGGGCTGTGAACTGAGTGGGTGCCCAGCAGCACCCAGCATGCAGCCGGGAGGGGCCTTGGCCGGTCCTCCCCCTTGCTCCCGGCGCCCCCTGCTGGCCAAACACAGCACTTTGCCTGGCTGCAGCTGGGACAGGGGCTCTGCGCCCAGCAGGTGACCTGGGCTGGTGGGGACGCAGTGCTGGGCTATACTGACCTATGACAGGGAGACGAGCTCCTGGGGCCAGCGCCAGACTGCCTTTATCAAATACATTAATCTGTACAAAAGCCCGCAGCAGGCATCGGCTACCTGTGTCATCGTTGTCAAGGGGAACGTTCCACCAGATTCCCAGGTGGCTCTGGAAGGTGGCCTAGGTCATCCCTTCAGGAGCTGAAACCCGTCCCCCATGTGTGTGTCTGACTGGGGATTCTCAGTCCCTCGGGGTACCAGAGCCACCCGAGAGCTGCTGGGACACTCCAGTTCTGAATCACCTCAGTCAAGACAATACTCGCTCATTCCATGGCTCCCGGGCACTCTGAAGTTGCCCAGGAAGGTGGTCGGGCGTGAGTAACAGTTTATAGGCAGGAGAAAAGTCCATCCCATTCCTCCAGGAGGTGTGCAGGGAAGGGAAGGGAAGCGACACGCTCGCTGCTCGTGAAGGCCGCTGCTTGGCTGCTCTCATCAGAGAGCCAGGAGACATGTAGGAGGGAACCTGATTTCTGTAAAAACAAATTTCAGTAGGGATAGCAAAGAGCTTTTGTTCGACTTGAATACGTAACACATTTATAATTCTGTCAGCTGTGGAGATGTCCTCCCCGACTGCGCTTCCCCCACACTTCCCTTCCGAGCTTTGGGTTACAGCGCCACGTCTGCGGAATTCCTCTCTTCTGTTTGGCTTCAAGAGATGTGTTTTGTTACCAGATGAATGCCTTGCTTGTTGACCTGTCCACCCCTTTCTCCCAAAGCGGCTGTCTGACTTTGTATCCCCATTGGGCGCAAAGCCCTTGCAGCTGCCCCTCCCCTTGCTGGTACCTGGCAGCAGGGCCTCGGATACTTCCAGCCCCAGTTTTGCAATGACTGGCCACTAGCCCTCTCCAGGCCTGGAGAACGCAACAAAAATCTGGCAGAGCAGGCCTGGCCCACAAACCTGCCCTTCCCACACCCTGGGTTCCCTGCTCCATCGGGGCTGAAAAGGCTCCTCCTTGCCGCCCTGGGCACCCAGGTGGACTCTGCTGTGGAGACACTGGCCCTAGGGTCCCGCAGGCCCTTGACCGATCGCACAGCCTCTCACCTGTTGCCTCCTTGTCAGGAAAGGTCATGATCACCCCTTCCCAGTTGGCCTCCGCAGAACTGTTCTCGGCCCCATGTGCCACATCTGTGCCATGTCCCAACGAGGGCACGGCCCTGCATCCAGAGCTGGTGGGGGGACATGAGAACCAGAGGCACGGGAACGGGAGAGTCACAGATGGGGGACAGGCAGGGCCCCCAGCGCAGACCAGAAAAGCCCTTCTGAGGGGTTGGGCCTCCCTGAGATGCAGGGTGGGAGGGGCGGCTGGGTGAGTTACAGGGGCCGGCTCTGCAGGGACCTGAGTCGGACCTGAGTCGTCAGGAGCCCTCACCCTGGTGTCTCGGGGAGCCACGGCTGCCCCTGGGCTGGGGTGAGGGGGCACACAGGTCTAGGTGTCACGTGAGGTTCTGCAGTTAGCCCCAAGCCTTTTCGAAAAGGGAGGCAGTACTCAAGTTAGGTTTCAGATGTGACCCACTGCCCCACGACGTGTGGGTGGGGGCAGGAGGTGACGGTGGCTTAGACAGGAAGCTGCAGGGAGAAGTCTAGGGAGCAGAGCCCAGAGCCCCCAGGCGGATGAGATGGATGGGCCGTGGTGGGCAGGGGCACCCCAGTGTACCCGCACCTGCTGTCTCCAGCTTCTTATCACTGGGTCCTCGTTCCAACACCCAGCCAAGGCCGAGCGGCCTGTGCTCAGGCTCTTCCCTAAGGAGAGAGGGTGGCTGGGCCTTCACTTCCAGGGCGGAGGCGGGAGCCAGTGCACGGGCTCTGCTGTCCGTGCCCAGCGACGGCGCCACGTCCCTCCTGGAGGACACAATGGGTCGCTTTGTGCTTCGCTCAGGCTGCGGCGGTCAGTGGCAGAACAAACTAATCTCTCCTTGAGCAGCTACAGATTGGATAGTTGTGCAGATAAAAAGGGTTCCATGAAACCTTTCTTTTCTGTCTCCTCCCTCGTTGTACTGTGGGAGGTCATTATTCCCCTGGAGCAAGATTTGCCCTTTCACGCTGTACTCCAAAAGGAAAGCACGCCCCGGCCAGCCCCGGCCAGCCACGCTGCGTGCCTCTCACCCCAGGAGGAGGGGCAGGAGGAGAAAATGCTTCCCCTGCATGGGGCTCAGACCTGGGTGCCGGTGGCCGAGATCCCGGATGTGATCTGCACCCATGAGTAGGGCACTTCTGGATGGTCCTGTGTCCCAGGCAGTAAATACGTGTGTGCCACCGAGCGGTGGAGCGGGGGATGCATCTGTATGTCACGTGACAGTTTCGAAATGATGATTTTCCTTTGGTTCTTGAGCCTTTTAGACTCAGAGAAGTGGGGTGGTGCGCCCCAGAACCCATAGCCGTGAGCAGTGGACAGGTCCTCCCATCCCCACCGTGATCCTGGGCCAGTGTGCAGGGGCCCGCGCTGCCTCGGGGAGGCCCGCACCTCTTCCGAGGGTGTGCCTGGGTGGAGGTTCAGGTGGGGTGTCATGTGTCATGGGAAAGGCTGGCGGGACGGTTCCTGAGTGACACGTGCATGAGAGGGTGCGGGTCTACAGGACGTTCCTTCTCACACAGGTCCCTGAGCTTTCCTGAGCCTCGTCTATAAAATAACAGCAGCCCCCCTGCTCCCAGGGCCTCCGTCTAATCCCAACATGAAGGGCTGGGCCTCTGGGCGTGTGGAAAGGGGAGGACAGGTGTGTGGGTGGGCCTCATGGCAGCCAGGACACAGCCCCCACGGGCAGCAGGCAGAGGCCCCACGCCCCCGCCTGCATGTCTTCGGCTGGTGAGAGCACCTGAAGCCAGCCCCTCCGGGCCCCTCCCAAACCCTGTCCTGAGGACCTTCCTGGAGGAAGAGTTTCTGCCTCCCTCAGTGGGTTGACGTCCAGCCCTCCTCTGGCCCCATCCGGCTGCGGGTGCCCGGGCCCTGTCTCACTCCCTCCTTCCTGTGGGTGGGGGCATCTGGCCCTGGGTGATGTTTCCGACAAAGTCCCCCTCGATGGTCCCAGCACACACCCAGCTGCTGGGCTGTTCTGGGGGGAGAAACATTTCCACTGCACCTTGGCAGTGTGTGGTTCTGGGGTGTGGAGGGGTCACCTCGTGAGGGCTGGACTGAGAGCCCTGGACTGTGGCTTAGAGCCACCCTTCTTCTGGGCCTGGCTCCACCTGAGTGAGTGTGAGGGTGGGTCTCTGAGCTTCAGCGTCCTCCCCTGGGAAATGGGCTATCCTCCGTTGCAAGGACAAGGCCAGGTCACCACATGCCCAGCACGGCAGCCACTGCCATGCGAGGTCTGACAGCCCCTTTTCCTCACCTCACGCCCTGACTGCTGCTTTCTCCGGGGGTGAGAGGAAGAGCAGAGCGGGCCTGGGGGTGGGTTTCAGCCTCGGAGGGCCTGGTGTAGGGGTCCGGGGGGAGAGTCGGTGAAAGGCCCCGCCAGGCCAGGGACCCTGACACCCTGGGCTGGGGGCTTCCTGGCTCCTAGACGCCCCCTCGCTGTGTGTCCTCGTGGGAGAGCGAGCTCTCCAGGGCCTCCTTGTAAGGATGAGAATCCTGTCAGGTCAGACCCCCATCCTAAGGACCCCGTTTGCCCTTAGTCCATAGAGGCCCCATGTCCACATGCAGCCACAGGTGGTTAACATGGGGCAGATGGGGCTTCAGGCCCCACTCACCCAGCAGGAAATAGGGCGAGTCCCAGGCCTCAGAGCAGACCGCAGCTGAGTCTAGGCTGTGTTAACCAAGGGAGGAGCCGGCCACAGGAGCTGCCAGAGCTCAGTTTGCCGGAGGCTTCCAGGCTGGCCTTCCCGGGGACTCCCGGGCGTCTCTGTGAGGCGTCTGAGACAGGCCCAGGGTCACGCAGGGACAGACAGGACACCACGCTCAGGGGCTCCCAGATTGGTGCCAGGCTCAAGTGCGGCTCTGCTCCAGACAAGCCGGGCCCGGAGCCAGGGCTGTGGCGCTGGCCGCCCGAGGGCAGGTGCTTTGGCTTTGCAACTCGCGGCACCTCTTTTGGGCCTCGAAGTCTTTACCGTTGATAAAGGACGCTTGAGCGGCCTCGTCCTCTGGGAGCTCTTTGTGCGCTTTCCTGGGCCTGCCATGCTTCTGTGCGGTCGGCCTCGGGAGGGTGGCGGCCTCGGGCGCTGGGGCCCTGCGTGCTCTGGGACGGGAACGGGCGCTCGTCTTCCCGCTGCCTTCACCTCCCTGTGCTGTTGGTCAGACGAGGACAGAGGCCAGAGCGGCCGCAGGAAGAGGTGAGTGTGGGAGGCGTCGCGGCCACAGCCCTGTGCTGGGGACACTTCTCAGGGTCTTTTCCGGCCCGTGGGGTTGGAAAAAGCTCTTTTCCTTCTGGTGTGAGGTTGGTAGCCCTAAGCAAAGGGCTTGCTCCTACATACGTTTCCAAGACGGACAGACACCATTGGTGGTCAGAATGCACCATCTGGTCTCTGCCAGAATCCCCAAGCCCAAATTCCTGCCCCATCATGGCTCTCAGACTTCAGATAGCCAGAGCGAAACAGGCATCTGAAAAGAGGCACCTCAGCCTGGGGTGGACAGACCAGAGGAAGCCTAGGCATGGTCCCCAGGAGGGGCCTGGGCTCTGAACCCGTGTGGCAGTCACTGCACTTCCTCCCTGACTCCACAGGACAACTAGCTCCAGCATGCTGACCACACAGGGTCACAGGCCCCCAGCCCTGGCCACGGCCAGCTCCATCTTAGATGAGGAGCTGTGGGCTGCGCACCCAGCTGGTGACTGAGAAATGAGGTGTGGGTTGCAGGTGCCCGGCCGCCGACCATGTCTGTGACTCATTCAGAAGAAGCAGGGAGGTCTCCCCTGGGTGGCACGGTCGGCCCCTGCATGTATGGCAGTAGATGCCCACAGACCGGGTGGCTTCAGCAACAGACACGCGGACGGTCCCGGTCCTGGCAGCCAGAGGTCCAGACCCAGGGTGCTGCCTTCCCCTGCCAGCTGCTCCTGGCTGCGGGCATCCTGGGCTGGCTCCGGCTCTGTCTCTCCTGTCTGTCTCCTGTGTCGTTAAGGATGCTTGTCATCGGCTTTAGTGCCCCCTCTAATCCAGGGTGATCTCGCCTTGAGGTCCTTTGCCTAATTGCACCTGCAGTGACCGCATTTGCAGCTCGGACACATCCTGCAGACGTGAATTTTGGGGACACTGTTCAGTGCACTCCACGTAGAGCACCGAAGTGGCCGGAAGGCGGGAGGCCCCAGCACAGCAGAGGTCCACACTTGAGGAGTGGCTGGCTTGTCCCTGGAGGGGTTTCCAGGGCGGGGGAGGGCCCTGTCAGCCCCGAGGTTCTGGGACGTCCACCCTCTACACATTTCCATGTTCCCCGGGCTGGGCAGGCTCCTCAGGGCCACAGTGGCTATGTATCCCTGAAGACTCTCCCCACTCAGAGACTTGTCCTCTAAGTCAGGAGCCAGAGGGTTGGCCACCTCATGGAGGAAGGGGGAAGTTGGGCCCTCCATCTGTTCCCACATGCATTTGGCCGCTGGGGGCACCCCCAGGCTCTGTCAGCAGGATGGCTTCGGCTCTCCCCTCCGGCCTCGGGGTGGATGGTTCCCATGGCTGCATCTGCCTGATTCAGGGATCAAGGCCTGCTTTTCCCTGAAATTATCTCCCCAGGGCCCTTTGAGCACTCCCATCCCAGTTACCCCATTCTCAAGGGAAGGGGATCTGGGGATGAGGCTGCTGTGCCTGCTCTCCCAGGGCCTGGCTGTGCATTTGCTCTCACAGCAGCACCTGCAGCCGCTGAGGAAGATGTGTTTTGGGAACGAGGAAGGGGCTGCAGGGCCCCATTCACCAGCTCTGCGCTGAGCCTGTTCTCGCGTCTCTGTGGGCTCTTGCAAACGTCACTTCTTCTATCTGTCCACGGTGATTCTCTTCCTCGCTGTCTTTTCAGCCACCCTGTCCCCTCCTTGTGGGTGGAGGCTGACTGGAGAGCACAGAATCCAGGTGTGGAGGCTCGTGGCAGCCGGATGAGTGGCTCACTGTGGAGGCTCGTGGCTGTGGGATGAATGAGTCACTCGGTCATTCCTTCCAGTCCAGCCCAGCGCCTGGGGCTTTATACTGAAGTAGGGAGCGAGCCCAGGTCTAGGGTTCGAGGGAGAGAAGGCTGAGAGGAGCCCGTCTTGTGGGCCCTCTGTTAGGGGTGGGGACGTTCTGTGCGTTGCAGGAAATCCAGCGGCAGCCCCACCCTCCACCACTCCACGCCAGTAGCACCCCACCCCGCCATCGAGACAACCCCACATCTCCCGGCGTGCAGAATGTCCCTTGGTCATGGTGAGGAGGTGCAGGGGCACTGCCCCCAGGGTTTGAACACTGTCTAAATCCCAACTCCACCTTCTCCCAGGAAGGTGCGTCTCTCCCCTGCGTGTAGCCAGGAGCCTGGCACAGCAGCTGGTGGTGTCAGCGGATGAGTGTGGTGACCTCTCTGTGTCCCGCTGCCCTGGGCTGCAGGCAGCTCCCTCCTGCCACCCTCCAGGCCCCCGTAAAGCAGAGCTGCTGTCAGAGCAGGACTGCTGGAGGCAGGCAGAGCCCCAGTGTGTTACCTCCAAGCCTGATCAGCTTGTGTCAGCCCCGGCCCCAGGGACAGCTCTGAAGGATCCAGGCTGAGTTGTCGCTGTGGGCCAGTAGACCTGGCACCCACTTCGTGGCACCCATGGAGAGAGGGGTGGTCTCTGGTCAGGCGCCCAACAAAGCTACCTCCGTCCTGAGCCGCCATCTGGCAGAGTCCAGGGCTAGCAAACCCCACAGCTCTGCTACGAGGCCAGATCCATGCATGCACCCCATGCCCTGTCCCTGGTCAGTGGTGGGCATGCCCTGTGTCCATGGTAGGGAGGCAGCTTAGAGGCGCTTGGGGTGGTTTGATTGGAGTCCTAAAAAGCTGAACCCCTGCCTTCCTGCCATCCTCCATGTGGGGTGAGGAGTGGGTCACACCCAAAGCTGTGAAGTTGTGGGATGCCATCCCTCCGTCACGTCCACTGTCCTCCAGGACCTTAGGCGCTTGGCAGAGAGAGGCCCTGGACAGCCTCCAGCCCAGAAGGTCCTGGCAGGACAGTCCTGGCCCCATTGTCGTAAGAATGGAAGCCACATGGGTGGCTGGAGAGGGAGCCGGCCGAGCCTCCCCCACTGGAGCCTCTCATCCAGGCTGGAGTATAATGGCATGATCTCACTGCAACCTCTGTCTCCCAGGCTCAGGTTGTCCTCCCACCTCAGCCTCCCAAATAGCTGAGACTACAGGCATGCACCACCACACACGTCTAGTTTTTGTATTTTTTGTAGAAACAGGGTTTGGCCATGTTTCCCAGGCTGGTCTCTATCCACCTCCCCCAGCTTCCCAGAGTACTAGATCTACAGATGTGAGCCACTGTGCCTGGCCCAGGGATGATTTTTTTTTTTTTTTTTTTGAGATGGAGTCCCGTTCTGTCACCCAGGCTGAAGTGCAGTTGCACGCTCTCGGCTCACTGCAGCCTCCACCTCCCGGGTTCAAGCGATTCTCCTTTCTCAGCCTCCCAAGTACCTGGGATTACAGGTGCGGGCCACGATGCCCGGCTAATTTTTGTTTTGTTTTGTTTTGTTTTTTTTAAAGACGGGGTTTCCCCATGTTGGTCAGGCTGGTCATGAACTCCTGACCTCAGGTGATCCGCTCGCCTTGGCCTCCAAAGTGCTTGGATTACAGGCGTGAGCCACCGTGCCCGGCTCTTTTTGTTTTTCTTTAGACGGAGTTTCCCTCTTGCTGCCCAGGCTGGAGTGCAATGGCACGCGTCTGCCTGGTCAGAGCAGCTGGTACTGATTTTCTTGAAAGTTTCAGAGGCTGCAGCATGGAGCTGTGCACCCGAGGGAATGCCACCGTGTGACAGGTGCTCCGTCCCCAGTGCTGGAGTCCTAGAAACGACTGTGACCACAGAGTGGAAGTTATCCAGGCCTGGCCGGGCATGGTGTCTACACCTGCAATCCCAACACTTTGGGAGGCTGAGGCGGGTGGATCACCTAAGGCCAGGAGTTCGAGACCAGCCTGGCCAACATGGTGAAACCCCGTCTCTACTGAAAATAAAAAGTTAGCTGGGTGTGGTGCAACCCTGTCTCAAAAAAAAAAAAGTAACCCAGGCCTTGGGGCTGCAGATGTGTGGCTCCTGCCTGAACACCTCACTATATGAAGCCCCAGTGTATTGTTCTTAGCACAAGCAGCCACCCTCTGTGTGGTAAGCAGCCGCCTTTCCTGTCGTGAGGCTGGAGGTCGGTTACGGGGATTGATGTGTGTGATGGGGACCATGCTCTGAGACCTTCTTTCCATCAGCCCAGGCTGGGTCTGGGGGGCGTCACAGTGAACGGGGCACGTTTCTGGCCTCCAGCACTTACCTTCACCCCCTCCCAACTGTGAGTGCCAGATAGGGGTGGCAGGACCTGGATTCTCAAGTAACCTGGCAGGTCTTTATGTGCCTATTTCCCCATTTACAGGACAGATGTCCCCCCCACACACACACACAGCAGAAGTAAGTGGGCAGGACACAGTGGGGCTCTGCAGATGTGAAAGGTCTGCATATTCCAGAACATGCCATCAGAGAGCAGATGGGAGGGAGGCCAGAGGGGCTGTGGGCGTCTTGGCTGAGGTGCTGTGGAAAATGCCCTGTTCTATGCTGCTCCAGGCCTACAAGGTCAAGCCCTGCCTGCTGACCACCCTGTGACCAGGACCCAGAACACATCACATGCGGGCAGTGGCCTCGGAGCTCATTCTTCTCAGGAGATCAAGGCCTCGGCTGGGTGGCGTGGCGGCCAGGCCTCAGGGAACCCACCAGCATCCCCAGCTCAGGCTGAAGATCAAAGGCCTGGGCCGGGCGCACCTGGCATCCGGGACAGACAGAGCTGGGAGCAGAGCCGCAGGCACAGGGAAGCAGGCGTGCCACAGGAACCGGGTCCACCCATCGGGAAGGGACCCTACGTGGGCTCTGCCATAGGAAATCCGGTGCCACCTTTGAAGTGCACTTCATGTGGGGTCAATGCCAAGGTTTTATGGGAACCTCTCTTTTCGGCTCCCCTTTGAAATGTCCTCACCTCCTTGCTCTGCAGTGTTCCCTGGGCAACTGAGGCAGTTCTCCACCTTGGGCCTACATGGCGACCTGTGGTCAAGGCCATGGGACACAGCAGCCCTGGGGCCTGCCCCTGCCTGGACAGCTCACCACCTGATCAGGATTTCAGCTTGTGCCTCCAGCTCTGTGCACGCCTGGCGGGTGGGTGGGGGTGACCCGGCTCCCCTGTCCCGGTGGTGTCTTTGATCCCGTTTCCAAGTTGTTCCTGAGCGCAGCTGTCTGTGAGACAGGTGTCTGTGCCACCGCCAGAGCCCTGCGAGCCAGGAACAAAAATGCCACGGGGCGAGTGACCCGCGGCCAGGCAGTGTATTCCAGGCCCATTTCACAGAGGAGGTGACAGCTACAGAGAGGGCCAGAGCTGTCCGAGCAGCCAGGTGACCTTCCACAGACACCCCTTCTGTGGTGTTTACTTCCTGGCCCCCCAAAGACACATCTTCCTGGGGAACCCATGGATGCTGGTGGCCTTATTTGGAAAAAGGGTCTTTGTAGATGTGACTGAGGTTTGAGTTTGGCAATGAGGTCTTCCTGGAATAGGGTGGACCACTCACGAAGTCCAGTGACGTGTGTCCTCAGAGGGCAAAGGAGAGAGCACTGCCCACGGGAGCACAGGGCTCGTTCTCGGACCCAGCAGCCCTGCCCCTGCCCCTGCCCCGGCTGCAGCAGGCTGCACATTCACTGCAGTCCAGGATGGACCTGTGTTCCCCAGGCCTTTCCTGCTAGCCCAGGGGGAGATGGTCTGTTCCAAGCTCCTCACACCTGGAGAAGCAGGGGCCTAGTGCCTCTGGGCCTTCCTTGGTGCCACAGCCAGCATGCAAACCCAGGTCCCCCGCCTTCGTACCGCCTTGACACTCATGTCATGAGGTCTCAGGGAACGTTCTTGAAGCCAACTGGGGCTGCTGGACCCCTCCCTCCTATCCTCCTGTAGACGAGCATCTGAAAGGCCCTCCTGGGCAGTGGTCAGAGCTGCCTGTCCTCTCTCAGGTGGGCGCAGGGCCTCCGGTGGGGCCACCTTCCCCCAGTTGTAGTTGGAACCCCGCACGCTCCATGTGGCTCAGCAGGTGCCTTCCATTTATTTGTCGCAGTGAAGATCCTTCACCTCAGCATTTTTGTTTGCTGTGGTATTTTGCTCCAGGAACATTCTGGAACTGGTAGCATGACCTGCACAGCGCTCTCTAACCCAGCATTCCTTTCTCTCTGTTTGGCCCCTGCTAGGTGATGTGTCCAATCTAGATCCCAAGTTCTCATTTGAAGGCACCAAATTGGATGTGGGGAACATTGTGCTGGCTCTGTACAGCGGCCTCTTTGCCTACGGAGGATGGTAGGTTCTGGAAGGTCTAGGTCCCTTGGTCTGGGGATACAAGGGACCTTGGTCCTTGATGGGTCCAGGACTCCCAAACCTCCCTGCCATCTAGGAGTGGTTAAAGGGACTGGACGGTACAGAGTGGCAGGTGACCCTCCAGAGTCACCCGCATTCCTAGGAAGTGTAGGGAGGCTGCCTGCTGCAGCCCTGCCCTGACTCCAGTTCTGCGTCTTGGCCACGGCAGAGGCAGCATGTGGAGGCAGCTGAGCCGTGCAGCCCCTCTCCTCTAGGTCCACAGCCCGGCTCCTGCACTCAGGCCTCAGCAGGACCTGAGAATCACCCTTGTGGGCGAGCGGGCAGGGAGCATGCAGGAGGCCTGGAAAGGGTGACAGGGACCCCCAAAGCAGACAGGAGGCTGAGCTCCCGCTCCAGGTCCGATTTCCAGCCCAGCGAGCAGCCCGCTGGGGGCGGGGTCTCATCAGCCGGCCCGGGATTCCCTCTCCACAGTGATCTATTTCCTCAAGTGAGGATCATACAATTAAATACTCTTCTCTAAATTTTAGGAATTACTTGAATTTTGTCACAGAGGAAATGATCAACCCCTACAGGTACGTGCAAGAATGGACGGAGTTGTCTTTTTTTTTTTTAATTAATAGACAATTTATTTAGGCAGGAAGACGGATGTCATCATTGCCAGACTTGATGTGAGAGGTTAAGTGTCTGGTCCAATTTTCCTTCCCGGATATGTTTTTCTTTCCTGTCCCTGTCAGTTTTGAAAACGTGATACCGGAAGAAGAGGGTCCCAAATCCACACAGAGCTCCCAAAGTGGGTCTGCAGTTAGGATAGACATTGCTGATCGTGCTTAGGTCCCACGAATCCAGGCAGGATCTTCAAAGCCCCCTCGGCAGTTGGGGTCGTCGCAATGAGGCAGGTGCTCTCAGCTTAGCCTGGCTCTTTTTTTGAGACGGAGAAGACTCTATCTCTGTCCCCCAGGCTGCAGTGCAGTGGCGTAGCCTCGACTCACTGCAACCCCCGCCTCCTGCGTTCAAGCGGTTCTCCTGCCTCAACCTCCTGAGTAGCAGGGACTACAGGTGCATGCCACCACTCCTGGCTAATTTTTGTATTTTTAGTAGAGATGGTGTTTCACCGTATTGGCCGGGCTGCTCTCGAACTTCTGACCTTGTGATCCACCCGCCTCGGCCTCCCAAAGTGCCGGGATGACAGGCGTGAGCCACCAGACTTGTGCCCGCCGCATTGCCAGAGATGTCGTATTCGGCTGGGTCAAGGGTTGGGGGCAGAGTGTCCAGGTGCGACAGAGTATATTTTGAGAATGACATCTTGGCGACCAAGGGCACAACGACTCTGAGTCGTCTTTTTTCATTATTTGAATGTGAGACAAGAAGCAGCCACATTCCACTGGAAACCTGTTGGTCAGCTCCGGCCTGCTCACAGGAGAGCCGTGATTGGGGCCTGGGGGGCCAGCAGGATGTGGGGGTGGTGGCAAGGTTTCCCCAGAGAACAGGTGGCAGCTGAGGCCCCCACTCAGGGCAGGACGGTCCAGAGGAGCTGCTCAGGCACTGGGTTCTGGTCCCTGGCTTGGTAGCTTGTGAGCAGAGCTTTAGAATTGGGAGCCGGCAGCCTAACGTAGCTCTCCTGAGCCCTCGTGGTCACCCAGAAGAATCCCCATTTCTCAGGTGGGGAAGCCGAGGCCCGCAGCCAAGGCACCAGCCAGGCCTCTGCAGGTCCGCACTCCAGGCCCAGCCTCCTGCCGCCAGCCCGTTCTGCAGGTCCCCACTCCAGGCCCAGCCTCCTGCCGCCAGCCCGTGCTGTCTTCATGCTTCCTGCCCTCCCCGAGAAGCCAGGCACGGAGGCCGGAGCTGCTGGTGGTGGGGAGCTCGCCTGGCTCCTGGCCACGGGGTTTGCCCTTCAGCCCAGGCTGTGCTGAGTGACGTGTCGCCCCTGTTCCTTCCAGAAACCTGCCCCTGGCCATCATCATCTCCCTCCCCATCGTGACACTGGTGTACGTGCTGACCAACCTGGCCTACTTCACCACCCTGTCCACTGAGCAGATGCTGTCTTCGGAGGCTGTGGCTGTGGTGAGCCGCTACCCGCCATCTTCCACCAGGGCCCTGAGGGGCCTACAGACCAGAGGGGTGCCCTGCATCTCCAAGCCTCCCCTACCTGGAGGGCTGGAGTGGTGGTCATGGGTCTCCTCTCACCACGACCGCCGAGGAAATGCCTGGGGATCGTCCTCGTTGCAGGGGAGAGGGGGTTTAAATCTGATTCCAGGCCACACCCGGAACCAGCTATAAGCTAGAATGCCTAGGGGACTGAGGGCAGCGGTCACTTTAAATCTGAGTGTTGAAAAATTGGCGTCTGCTGCAGACTGGGGTTTGCTGGAAGGCATGGCTGCTGCTAGCTCGGCAGGACGGAGGCCAGGCCTGGGCAGTGCTGCTGGGCAGCTTCTGAAGCTCCTCCCACTGCTCTCCCGGCCCAGGGGAACAGGGAGGGGGAGCTCCGGCCAGCTTCCTACCGAACAAGCCCCGACTCCCAGCCTGCCGCCCACCGGGCACCGTGCTGGGCCTGTGAAGGACCCCAGATGGGGAGGGCAGAATCCCCACATGGAGGCCACAGCTTGCTCCAGGTAGTCTCAGGGCAGTGGGGAGACCAGGGCCCTCAAGGGCTCCCCTACAAGCAGGCCAAGCAGAGGGAAGTCCCCCCAGAGGCCAGAATCCAGCCCAAGAGGTTCTCTGCAGAGGGCTCTTGGCGAGGGCAGGAAGGGCCACGGTCCTGCCCGGCGGGGCCCAGCTCAGTCTCTGTCTGCCTAGGACTTCGGAAACTATCACCTGGGCGTCATGTCCTGGATCATCCCCGTCTTTGTGGGCCTGTCCTGCTTCGGCTCAGTCAATGGGTCGCTGTTCACGTCCTCCAGGTGAGCGCAGCCCGACCCCCACAGGTGAGGGAGGCGCAGGCCTTGGGGCCAGGCTCAGCATGCTCTGTGTCTGCAGAAGGTTTGCCTCTGAAACTGGGGATGCATCGTTAAAGCTCAAATAGGCCAGGCGCAGTGGCTCACGCCTGTAATCTCAGCACTTTGGGAGTCCCAGGTGGGCAGATCGCTTGAGCTCAGGTGTTTGAGATCAGCCTGAGCAACATGGCAAAACCTCATCTCTACAAAAATTAGCCAAGCGTGGTGGCACATGCCCGTAGTCCCACCTACCTGGGGGGCCGAGGTGGGGGGGATTGCTTAAGCCTGGAAAGTCGAGGCTGCAGTGAGCGGAGGTGGTGCCTCTGCCCTCCAGCCTGGGTGACAGTGAGATCCTGTCTCAAAAAAAAAAAAAAAGGAAGCATGAACTCTGCCCCTCGCCTCCCACCCCTGCCCAGAGGCCAGCTGTGGTGTCCTAGGGGCCCCATGGCCACCTCTTGACCCCCTGGGGCTGGAGTGTCTGTCCTTGCCTGCCGAGTTGGTTGGGGACGCACAGAGGCCCACAGCCAGAAGCCAGAGGGTCCTGTTCCCCACTCTGGCCAGAGAGGCACAGACAAGCCAGGCACAGGCCCCGTCCACTCCCAGCCTGCCATGTCCCCGTCTGTACTGGGTTGTGAGGTGATGGCTGACTGCCTCTCCGCTCTGTCCACAGGCTCTTCTTCGTGGGGTCCCGGGAAGGCCACCTGCCCTCCATCCTCTCCATGATCCACCCGCAGCTCCTCACCCCCGTGCCGTCCCTCGTGTTCACGGTAAGCCTGCCACACAGCCCCATGCCTGCATCCCTGGGGGTTGCCCAGGGGCTCCCCAGAGGGAGGCCGCCACAGCTTGCAACTTTGTTCAGGGTATGGACTGGGTGGCAGCTCAGATGTGGCCTGGAGACGCAGCGGAACGTTTCCTCCTGGCGAGCTCCACTGAATGCCAGAGAGTGCTGAAGGGGCTTTAGATTTTATCCCAAAATAGCATATGGTGGCTGCCACAAGCAGTTGAGACCGTCGGACATGCGGGAGGCGAGGGCTCCAGCCCAGCTGGGTTGCCGCCTGCCGGCTGCCTAGCTCACCCCGCCTCTGCCTCTCCAGGCGCCGCCCAGTGTCGGGTTCTCTAGCAGGGCACATCATGATGCACTGTTCTTCTGCTTCTCCTGCGTCTTTCTGTGCCAGCCCGTGGGATTGCCTTAGTTCCCTGTTGCTGTGTCACACATCGCTCAAAAGCGTCGTGGTCTAAAAGGAAAAGCGCTTATTATCTCACAGTTCCCGTGAGTCAAGAATTCAGGGAGCTGGTTCCTGGGGCTGTCGTCTCATCCGAGGGTGTGACCAGGGCTGGAGAGGCCACTGACACAGCTGCTTCCCCCAAAGCCAGTGAGAGGCGGCAGAGGCAGAGGAAGCTGCGGTGCCTCCTGTGGGCTGGCCTCAGGTCCTGGTCCTTGCTCCTTCCCTGTGTTAGAAGTGAGCTGGGAAGTGCAGTGTGCCTGGGGAGCTAGAGGGAGAGCAGCAGACGGTTCTGGACTCCCTGGAGCTTCCATGAGGACTGTGCTTTGACAGCTGCATGGTCCTCGGCACAGCTGCACTGGGGGCTACAGAAACTGTCCTCTTGATGGACACTGGGTTACGTCAGGTTGTGGTCCTCACGCAGCCGCAGTCCAGGAGCCCAGCTGCAAACACGCACTGTGCTCTTCACCTGTCCTTGAAACCCAGATGTGGTCTTTTCTTCTACTTCCTCCTGCCTCCTCCCCTCCCGCTTCCCCCTCCCTCCTCTTTTCCCTCCCTCCTTCCGTCCCTCCTCTCTCTTCCCCTCCCTCTTCCCCGTCTCTCCTTTCCTCCCTCCTCCCTCCCTCCTTCCCTCCTTCCCTCCCTCCCTCCCTCCCTCCCTCCCTCCTTCCCTCCCTCCCTCCCTCCTTCCCTCCCTCCCTCCCTCCCTCCTTCCCTCCCTCCCTCCCTCCTTCCCTCCTTCC